>JAMQGT020000837.1:0-124084 GCA_024447675.2 Pterophyllum scalare
TATGGCAAGAGCTGAGAGACAGGGAAAGAAGCAGGAAAGAAAAAGGGGGAGAAATTAGGGGAAAAGATGAGAGTAAGAGGACAGAGCATACATAGAAAAACACCAAAACAAAAAAACACAGCTACAAAAACCAACAATGCTGTTGTGGTTTGTGTGTGTGTTTGTGTGTGTGTGTTTATGTATGTAAGTGTGAATAAGAGAGTGTGAATGTCTGTGTCTTTGTCACAAAATTTACTCAAAAATGAGAGCAGAAAGCTGCAACAACCCCCCCCCCTCCCCCAGAAACCAGACGCAGACAGAAAAAAGCACAGGAGACCTGGGTCCTCCACAACCCCCCAAGCGCAATGAAGGCCACACATTCCACCCCTGCAGTAGCAGTAGGACCAACCACTGCAAGCACAGCAAGCACCCCACCATCAACAAACAGGGCAGACACACAGACACCACAAGACAGTAGCCACAGTTCTCCAGTCCCAGGAACCCATCACACACCCGCAGGTCCAGGAGTACACCCCCAGGCACCTACAAGGCACACCGGGAGATGAGACCAAAACCAACCACCTCCGTTACTTAATGGACGTGGTTGGTTTGGTGGCATCTCCCGATTGGTGGGAACAAGAGAGAATCAAATTTGTCCAATTGGTTTTTAAAAGAGACAGACATTCTCTCCAGATTAATATAATCTAGTAGTAAATTTCTATATTGAGCAATTCACAAGTTTTTGCTTTTCAATTGATGTATTTGCCTCCATATGTAATTCACTTTGTCACCTAAAATGCACAGTTTGGGTTTGGTTTGTTTTCCAATAAAAAATTTATAAAGTTTGAGTCTATTGCCTTAAACCACACAATAGAGGGTTTGTTAGGGATCTGTATGAGTAGATAGTTGATTTTTGGCAAAAACATCACTTCAGTAGCAGCAACTCTCCCTATGAGTGATATTGGTAAAGTATTCTTTTGTATGAGGTCATTCTCTACCATTTTCTGTAGAGAAATATGATTAAACCATACCAAGACAATCTTTAAAAAGTGTGGCCCATGAACCCATTGCTCATGTGTCACATGTGTGATATTACAAACCTAGTTTGTCTTCATAGTATATTATTTTATCCATGTTCATCAGGTTTCTAAAGATGCCCCCATACAGCAGTGCTTTGAAAACACTAGACATGAGCAGGAGACATGGAAAACTTTCAGCATTAAAACACTGAACAACAAATTACTAAAACAGATTAACTCCTATGTCAACCATCAGATTGATTTAATACTTTGTGACACAGGCTTCAGCTGTCTGGACGTAAAAAAGAGAAAGTAAAGAAGGAGGCTTTGGAGCTGTCACTGAAGTACAACTTTGTGACCCCTCTCACATCTATGGTGGTCACAAAGCCTCCAGGAGAGAACACAGATGTGCTTCATAAACCCAAGGAAGGTGAAAAACCAAGACGATGGTCCACTGTTGGTCAATCAGCTTCAAGACAACATTTTCCTTCTTGGAAATCCAAGATTAGCAATAACGGTGGTGAGTAACAAACAAACAATGTAAAAATCAGTAGTTTTCAGCATCACCTCTTTTAATCATTTAAAGATTCTTTCACCCATCTTAAAATCACATTTAAGTTAAATTAAAACTAAAACACATTTGCATGACAATAGGTGGAAATAACACTTTGTGAACATAACTGTGAGTCCAGGGTAATTGTGTTAGCATTACTGTATTGAGAAAATGTATATCTGGATTTTAGTAGCATTACATATTTTATTAAAATAAATTATTTTGCCACTATTCTCAGATAACCAATTATCATTCAACAATTAATTAATGGCAATACTTGGAAATTAGTAGAATAACACCTTCCAAAAGTTGCTCACTGAAATAAAGAAAAAATGCTTGATAATCTTTTAAATCTGAAATCCCATAAAGTTGATTCTGTTGACCTGGATACAGATTTTCAGTGAAATAAATGTTTCGGAAGAAGTCAGACTGAAGAAGTCACACGAGTGGTGTCCATGTCAAAAACAGCTACTATGGTGAGACGCCTGTCTGAGATAGTATAACAGTTTAACAACTGATTCATACTTACCACACATACAGTCACACATTCTCAGTTTGTTTTTTGATGTTTTAAATAATAAAACAATGAATCTCCCTATAATAAGTATATTGTGGAAACAAGACAAGTTTTTTTTTAATGCAACTGATTAAAAATGAACAAACCAACTGTGTAGATATAGTACCTCTCTGAATTGATACGTCTCAGAATCCTGTAATGCTTAATGAATGATAAAATTTGACAGGTTAGAATTACACAACAGTACACAGCTGATGGAGATCATTTAGGACTGCCACTTCTTATTTTGTCCTCCACTTGTCTTACTTCCTCTTATTTTTAAGGACACTGCATACTGCAGTTTTTATTTTTGGTTTAAGGCTTAGTTTTAGTTTAGTTTTCATATTAGTTTTAGTTTTTCATACTTTGTCCGGTGCAAGATTCAAGGTGCAAGAGTGACTATTGTGTAAAAAAAAAAAACTCGGCAAAAGATACCATTTAAAGAAATGTATCCAACAACCAACTGTTTGCAAGACAGCAGCACTACGTGCTAAATGTGTGTAATATTAAGGACACACATGGACATCAACAGGGAGAAACATAAAGAAAAACATGAACTCCAAAATTTTAAAAAATAAACTTCAGCATCAGTGCAGTAGATTAAAGACACCTATATGTGGTGTTTGACAAAAATAAACTGAACTCTTCGGAGAAGTCAAAGCTCAAATCCAGCTGCATCCTGACGTTATCCACCACCTGATGCTTGTTCTGTTTTGGAGCTGCTCAGAGAGCTAGGTTGGTTGGATGCTCGCTAATTGGACTTGCAGGGTTTTTGTACACAACCTCTGCAAGTGGCCGATCTCATGACTGCATTTATGCTTGTGTATCTGCATTATGTGCATTAATTCTCCTTGTCTTGTCTTGCGGTCACATGTTGGTGTTTTATATGCGGTGCCGGCTGGGATTTATTTATTTTTTTGGTCCTGGCTATTTGTGGTCAGTTTTTTGGCTGCAAACATATTTTTCCTTGTTTTTTCACTTTCCTCATTCCCTCACATCCATTTTGATAGTTTCAACAGTCCCCCTTCAGGAATTTGCTGACATTTGTGAGTCCTTATATTGATACTTAGATTATTATTCCTGATTGTTTTTATCTGACTGATAAACTGACAAACACTGCGGCGAAAAGTAGCCGGAAATGCACAAGGGCTGTACAGGTTAATCACAACGTTATGGGCTGTATGGACCTGACAAGTAGTCACATTTCTCCAGAGGTGCGCGTCAGGTTATGTAGTAGGTTCAGAGAGGTTTCCGTAGCTGCCTTGTGCGCTTGTCAGGTGGACTTTGATGTTGGTGGGTTTTTTCCGCTGGAGAAGTGATCCACACATGTTTTCATCATCCACAACAATCACTTACTTCTATCTGGGTTATTGTACTCAAAGAAACTCCATATGGGACCCTGCTGCTTTCTTATCAGACCGCTGCCATTACTTTTCGGACCAGCGCGGTGAGCGCACGCATGTGCACACGCACGCACGCAATTGCCTGATGGCACTCCCAGCTTGAACTCATAGAGCGGAAATAATGATTTCATATTAATCCATAATGCTTTTAAATAAAATGACAAACACGAAAACAAAGGTAATTTTTTCTATAATTTCAGTCAATTTTAGTTAGCTGTCAGTTTTTCCTTCTGATTATATTTTTTATTTATTTCAGTTAACAAAAATGTTGTTTCAATTTCAGTTTTCGTTATTTTGTTCATTTTCGTTAACTATAATAACCTTGGAACAAACAATGTGATTTTGCTTAAAGGACAACACTGTTAAAGGACTGTCTGCTAAGTACGTTTGCCGCCTCCTCTTCACCACTGAACACAACCCAAACGTTACAACCTTCAGTGAAATTCATATTTTAATGTGTTTTACCAACACCCTGTTTTGACCAGCAAGAAGAAGACATCTCATTAATGATTGTTCCAGCCAAGAAAACTCTGGGCCATTTGAGTGACACTTGTGAGATTGAAAATTAATTCGATATCAATTTATATAATTCTGACCTAAAGCTCTTTAATGTATATCTATATAAATGATTATATAAATGTTAATTATTTGTTGAGTTCAATGTAAAAAAAATCATAATCATTATTCAATTCATAATTTAATTCTTTTGTTTTTTTCAACCTTTCAACCTCATTATTTTTGCATGACACTAATTGAATATAATTGAATATTTTCCCTTAAACTCAAGTTTATGGCAATCATTGTGCTGAAGTATCTCATATCTATTTTGTTTGACGAAACATTTGATGTGGTTTGTGCATATTTGTTCACATTCAAATGAGAAGACACTTACATGCAAACCTAGAATATGATGATTGTGCCATAAAAACATTAGTCGAGTTTCATAATTCAAAGAAAGCTGTATGGATAGTTAGGCTGTTTTTCTTTGCAATTTCTTTTTGGAAAAAATGTTTCTGTGATACTATGAAAGACTGCAGTAAACTTTTATAAATTTCTTCTTAAAATTTTCATTAAGATAATTGGTTCAGGATTTTCTAAATGGATTATTTTTGAAGATAGGAAGAACTTTATTTGTCACATACATACACATGCAATGAAATTCAGTCTCTGCATTTGACCCATCACACATGCAGTATGTAGCACACACAGAACAATGCGTGGTGCAGTGGGCAGAAAGCACCCGGGGAGCAACTTGGGGGGGTTAAGGGTCTTGCTCATGGACCCACAGTGATGCCAGTCCAAGGATTCAAACTCAGTCATGAACCCTCTTCTTATCTAGGCTACCACTCCATAGTTGACAATAACAAATATTAAATTCTTATATTTTTCTCTTTATTTTCCAGTCCAGAACTGGTCACCCCCCACAGGGAGATACAGTCTATTAGGTAAGTGTCTTTTTCTGTGGTAGTTAAGAGCTGTCTTTGTTTCTGTTTGTGGTATTAACCAGTGTTCAGATAAACTGAACTTTATCTATAAAAACACACTGAAATAAGTAAAACTATCCTGCAAACGAACTAAACCCAAGATAAATTAAAAGAACTATTGTTATATCCCAAAAGATTCTGGTGCAGTATTATGGTGAATTTGCAGTTGGTTAGTCACTTATGTCTAAAAATATGACTAAAATCTATTTTAGTGATAATGGAGAGATTATCTGAGTTGTTCAGTATGATTTGTATTATTTGTCACTCAAAGAAAGGCATGAGTGGGGGTTGAGGTGCCTTAGAAAGGAGCTCATTTCTGTATTGTAGACAGGGGACAGTTGGTGTCGTAATCCACCTCCTCTGTTCAGTCATGGTTGTTCACAGTGGACATAGATGGCTTCTTTAACTCCTTTTTCAAACCATCTGTCTTCCTGGTCCAAAATGGGAACCCTGGCGTCCTTGAAAGAGTGTCCTTTATCCTTTAGGTGCACTGCAACATAGAATACTGCACTGCACCACATACAGTATTTTATGTTGCTTAGCTTGTGTTTGAGAGTTTTGTCCTTGGGATGAACCAGTTTTTGTCTTAGAGTGAGGCTGGGTCTGAAGTATACTGGGATGTCATGCTTCAGTGTTGAGACTTCTATCTTCCTGAATAAGAACAGCACAGTCCAGGAACGGTATTCAATTGGCCTTGGCATCCTCCCTGGTAAACCTTATGTAAACCTTTATCCACTGAGTGGATGTGGCGATTGAAGGCTGCTACTTCATGGATTTGATTACACATAGCTTGCCAGTCTACTGCACGGCACTTTTGCAAATCCAACCTAAAAAGGTCTCATATGCAGACCTGTAGCATGATCATCATCCCACATTACTAAGTTGTGATCACCTTACTGGTTGTGTCCCACAAATTACAAATATTAGTCTGCTTTTTGTGATGCAAAGAAAGCTGTCTTAAGCTTAGTTTAATTATGAAGTAAAGGTATTTTGAATGTTTTAATATTTCTCTTTGCAATTTCTCAATACAGAATGTATCTGTAACACTAACAAAGAATGCAGTAACTTTAAATGGCTACTTTTTCACTCTCACTTGTTTTCATTCCAGTCCTTGCACCTGATCATTTTAAATGCTTTTGTTTGGTTTTTTGTTTGATTTGTTTGTTTCACCATTTAGCACTGACTGATGAATAATTCAAGCAATAAAAGGCATCTAACTCAAAGGATGAAAGAGTGTTGTGTTTGCACATAACAGAACATATCACAAAATCTGTTCTTCTGGAATTTGTGAAAAATGCCAGAGAGGATATAAAAAAGAAACAGCAGGTGCAAAGAGAAAAGAGAAAAAAAATACCTACAGCAGATGAACTTAAGAAATACAAATAATCCGGCCAAGACCTGACAAAGAACTTGAGGGAAGATCTAAATCCTCATCAGCAATGGTCTCAGTGGAAGGGAGGCTGAATTGAAGAAGCCATTCTTAAGGAAGATAAACAAGAAGAAAAGGCTGAGGTATGCTAAATGACACAAGAACTGGACTGAAAATCAATGGCAACAGGTCATATGGAGTGATAAATCCAAATGTGAAAGTTTTGGTGCAAATCAATATCATTATGCACAGAGGACGTCAGGAGAGAGGTACAACAGTGTGTGCTGACATCCATCTGCAAAACACTGTAGAGGCTCTGTCATGGCTTGGAGCTGCATTTCAGCCAGTGGTGTTTGAGATCTTGGCTAAACTGATGGAATTATAAATGCGGAAAAGTACAGAAAGGTTTTTGATTCACTGTATAATACCATCTGGAAAGTGTCTGATTGACAACAGTTTCATTTTTCAGCATGATAATGATCCTAAACACACTGCCGATGCAGAAAAAGCATACCTGGATAGAAGAAAACACACTAGAGCACTATCAGTCATAGACCGGCCTCCTCAGAGCCTGGAGTTCAACATAATTGAAGAAGTGTGGGATAATTTGGGCAGATTATGGAACAAAAAGCAACCAACAGCCAAATAAGAGCTTTGCCTGGCAAACTATTCCTGAAGACTTGTTCAAATAATTACTAAAAAGCTTGCCTACGAGAGTTCAAGGTGTGTTAAAAATAAAAATGGTCCTGCTGAATTAGGCCTCAGTCACACAGGCCTAGGACCAGTGTATGACCCTCTAGTTGCCAGGGGAACATGTGTATGCCTTGACCAGTAATTGAGTACTGACTGGAGGTTGCTGGTTGTAGGTGGGTGAAATCATTCCCAAAGAGGGTGCTGCACCAAAAGCTTATATTTTTCCCTTGTGACCAGTAGTTACCAGGCAGTCACCAACCAGTCTCTAAACCTGTGTGGCTGGGGCCTTACACATTCTCTGTTTTTGCTTTACTTGTAGATATAGTAATTCCAGGTCAGCTTTAAAATGAAAATAACAAAAATATTTACTGTTTAGTTCCAGACTTCTCACGTCATAAATTTACATAAATTTCATTGTCATATCATTGCACATTGACAATAAAGGAGATTCTATTCTATTCTATGCTATTCTATCATATCTTTAAAGTGTAGCGTGGAACTGTTAAAAGAGGTACAGTGCTTAACAAATTCATTAGAATACTGTGCAATGTAAACATAAAACATGCTCTGTTTTTGCCACATAAATTGTATTTCCATTTCTGTTTGCACATATTTCAGTCACTGCACCTATTTGCCATTTTCCTAGCAAAATGTAAAAATATGAGAGTGATGTTTGTACAGTGCTATAAAGCAATTAAAAAAATGAAAAAAACCCAAAAATATTTATTTTTTAATTTTACTCTTTATAGCAGATCTCTTCCCCCTAGTGCAGCACAGACCTGCTGGAGGAGGTACAGTGCTTAACAAATTTATATAACATGCAATGCAATGTTTTGTTTTAAAGCTTAGATTTAGTATAAGAACATCAATATCTTACAAAGGAATGCAATATCCTCTAAATGTTTGCAATATTAGTGTATATAACTAGCATTGTGTGAATGTATTTACAGATGTTGGTGATAATCCTGCTATTGTTCGTGCTACATTTGCTGCTCCTGAGGAAGCAACGGATGGTATTGTTAACTGCATAAATATGATTGGAGTAAATAATACATGTAAAAACAATTAATATTCTTTATTAATTATTAATGTTTAAATGTCTTCATGAGGCATTGGCTGTTTTTTTTCATGACAAATAAACTCCATGTTCTAACGCTGTGTGTCTTTGTACATATCTTTAGGTCCTCTTCTCCACAGGTTTTTGCTGAAAGCTGAGAATCAGACTATTCCACTGTGCTTTGATGTCAGCGGAGCTGTCCTCCTTAAACTTCTTCACCATCCCAGTGGGGGTCAGTAGTGTTAACATATCCCAAGTTATTGAAGACTTTTTCGCTTTCATATGTCATAAAATATTAGTTTGCTTCCTCATCTCTATTCTTACATTAATCCCAGAGTTTGCAGTGTGATTTTCAGTTACATTTCTCTTTTGTTCCAGAGCTGTTTGTGAATGGTGAGCTTGATTCAGTTGCAAACGGAGGCTTCAGCAGAATTGTAATACACTTCAGACCTGAACAGCATGTTGAGATTGGCACCATGGGGGTCACTGTACGAGATGGACAGACAGTGACACAACACACTGGCCAGGATCTCATCACAGCTGGAAGGTGATTGGATAATGCTCTTATCATTCTGTATGACATATCTTGACTCAGACACGGTTTGCAGATCTGTTATAAAGCCTATGATCACAGATTTAGGTATTTTTCAATGGAAAGTATGTTGAGATACAGACTCTTAATTACAGACATATTCACTCAAACATTCACATCTTCTGATCCAGACATTTTTCCATCAGTGAGCTTTTCCAATACGACCAATGATCGATCATTGCTCATTGATCAGTGCGTTCTGTGTCTAAAGCTTCATACAGATCAGTGTGATGTAACAGTGATGCTACAGTAACTACAGTAAATGTTTCAGGGGAACTGACTGACAGTGTGACAGCTGTAGCTGCACTTATTATAAATCCATGACATCGTCGCTGTCTCCGTCCTTACAGCCCGTTGACAAGTGAACAACTGTAAAAGCTCCATGTTATGTACAAAAATAACGAACAACGTCTAACTGGGATTTCAGTGCTTTTAGAAACATAAACGTCTGCAGATGAATTCGCTCCTCTGATCACTTTGAATCAGAGTGTCAGACAGGTGGTTCAGGTGCAGCAGGAGAGGAAGAGTCAGAGAGACACTCAGAGTTTGTTGGATAAAACCTGCCAGCAAGCAGATTAGGTTTGTTACCTCAGTAACAGACTCTGTGGATAGAGAGCAGACTCTATCCCAGCTGGCATAGGTGAGAGGCAGGGTACACCCTGGACATGTCACCGGCCTGTTGCATTATTTCTAAATTGAGGCAGTCGCACCTCAATTCTGAAATAAAAATGACATACAAATCACAGTAAGCTGAAGTCTCTATTCAACTAATATGAGATTATGTAATGATGAACAAATTCTGGTCACGTGTTTGTATGTTTACATTATCCTGGCTCTGGATCAAAGTCACAGAAAACTATGAGCTCTTTTTCATGGTTAAATCTTAGTATTTGATACACGTGGTGGTTAATGCTATGTTGAGGTAAAACCATGTACCATCAAGTGAATTATTCTTGTCTATGCACATTTGTGTGTATGCCATAAACAATAGATGAAAAATAATTAGAATGGGGTGTTTCTGCAGTCAAACCAGTTGGATTTCACTGATGTCATCCGCCAACACATTGTTCTTCAACTGCATATTACCTTTGGTCAGCCACTGAGATCAGTCAAGCCACTTTTTTTGAAATGTGCCTTCTGCATTTGTTCAGGATGACTGGAACATCTACAGCTTTCACATCAATTCCACAGTGACCAGTCATTATGCCACAACTGTGATCACAAGCGTTCTGGCCAATCATACGATTTAACTCCCTTTAAACAGGAAGAAACCTTCAGCAGAACCAGACTCAGGGAGGAGCAGGCATCCACTGTGACAGGTTGAGGGTTAGGGGAAGGAGACAAGATGAGACACACTGTGGAAGACAGCCAGAGATAATATTAATTGAATGCAGATTAGTGTATGAACACAAAGAGTGTGAAAGAAGAAGAAACACTCAGTGCATCATGGGAAACACCCAGCAACTGAAGACTCTGCCTTCCATTCTACTTTTAAATACCCTAGGGACCACAAATAAGCAGCATTCTGACAGTGAAGTGCTCTATTGAGGGTGATATGGTACTATCAGGTCTTTAAAAATTAGATGGGATCTGATTATTCAAACCAATGAAGAGAAGCCAGTATAGGAGAAACATGCTCTCTCTTTCTAGTCCCTGTCAGTAGCCTCACTGCAACATTTTGGATCAACTGAAAGCTTTGAGGACAGCCTGATATTAATGAATTACAATAGTCCAGCCTAGACGTTATAAATTCATGAACTAGTTTTTCAGTATCACTCTGAGACAGTATGTTTCTAATTTTAGAGCTATAGTACAACACAAACAAGCAGTCTTTTTTGTTTTTAATCTTTGCTAAATGTGTAAATAGAAGGACACATCCTGGTCAAAAAATGACTCCAAGATTCCTCACAGTGTATCTCGCTAGACACCATGTTTCTAAAATTTTTGAGGCACAGTTTAATCTGAATTTAGATGCAGGAAATTAGAGGTCATCCAGGTCTTTATGACTTTAAGACCTTCCTGCAGTTTAACTGATCGATGTGTGTCATCTGGCTTCATGGATAGATAAAGCTGGGGGTTATCTGCACAACAATTACAATGTGTGCTATGCTTCTAATAATACTGCCCAAGGGAAGCATGTGTAATGTAGATTGAATTGGTCCCAGCACCGAACCCTCCATAATTAGCCTCAGTGTGTGAAGAACACTCACCATTTACATGAAGAAATTGGAGTCTATTAGATAAATGATTCAAACCACTGCACCTTTAATACCTATGTAATCTCTGTAATACATTATTATCAGCAGTATCAAATGCTGCACTGGGGTCCAACAGGACAAGTGTCCACTGAGTCCACTGTCAGAGGCCATGAGAAGATTCTGTACTGTGATGAATTCTGAATCTTGTCTGAACCTCTTGTATCTGCAGATGATCAGTTAGCTGTTTCACAACTACTCTTTAAAGTATTAGATAGATAAAAGGAAGGTTGGAGATTGGCCTATAATTAGCCAAGACAGCGACAGTCAAGTGATGGCTTTTTAAGTAGTTGTTTAATTACTGCCACCTTAAAGACATGCGGCATATATCCCATTAATAGAGACAGACTGATCATGTTTAAGATCCAAGCATTCATTAATGATAGGACTTGACCAGTCTTGTAGGATTGGGATCTAATTGATACTCATGGCTTGATGGAAGTAACTATTGAGTAGTATTGAAAGTAGCTGTACATAATGATGTGTCTGTGAGATGGTTATAAATATTTTTTCTCTAATGGTTAAAATTTAATTTGTGAAGTAATTCACAAAGTCACTAGTTAAGTAAGTTAAAGGAATATCCAACTCAACAGAGCTCTGACTCTTTGTCAGCCTGGCTACAGTACTGAAAAGAAACCTGGAGTTGTTCTTTTCTTCTTCAATTAGTAATGAATAATAAGATGTCCTAGCTTTATGAAGGGCTTTTTTAAAAAAAAAAATAGAGCAACAAATTTTTATCAACGCTTAGTGAAGATCTTCTAAATTAGTGAGATGCAATTTCTTTTCCAGCTTAAGGACTATCTGCTTTAAGGTGTGTGTCTGTGAGGTATACTAGGGAGTCAGGCACTTCTGATTTGAGACACTCTTTTTCAGAGGAGTCATATAATCTCATGCATTGAGGATGCAACACTATTAACAAGAATACCGACCTTTGTGGGAGTAGAGTTTAGATACAGTAGCTGCTCTGCACTGTGTCGATACCTGTCACTTAGTTATTGCACTTTCAGAAAGACTTCTACTGATTCTCCACTTCTGGTTAACTCATTGTTGTAAATTTAAATGTCATTTAGCGCTGATTATAGCGCTAACAGGGGGCTGGACATAAATTATATGGCTTTGGCGATAAGACATAAATCCTAATTGCAAGGAGCAAGTATGCTGAATGTACATCACAGAGACGGTGCATCTATTCTGTATACTTCTCACAGATGGAGACCCAACCACAGGTTGTAATAAAGCACACCTGTACACAAATGTGTTGGAAAACAAAAAGTTGAAATGATTTTTGTTAGCTTATTATAGCAATTATGATCAATTGCTATACCTATTCAGTGACATTTTTTAAAGTGTTTTAGCATCTGTGAGACTCCACTGTTGAGTTGAACTGGGTATATCTTATGTCCCGTTAGGGGAGATAAAGCTGGAAAAAAAGACAGTCAAACATAGGACTACATAAACTATTCCAGGCAAATTCCTGTAGCTTTGATTCAAACTCTTCTGTGCTACACTTCATGTAACTCTGACCACAAACACAGACACTGTGCACCAGTCCAACACAGAGCTTTACTGTAAATACAGTAAAGTTTGGGGTTTTGGTTTTGATGTTAACTTTCAGTTGAGGTGGCAACTCCTCAGTGATCTAAGTGGGTGGGACCAATCTGACCCAGACTAACTTCAGTCAGTATTATAATGGTTCTGAGATTGTGATGGCTGGTCAGATCACAGACAATGACACTGAAACCTTCACCTCACAAGCCATTTTGGTAAGTTGATCCAAGATACTCATCAGCTGTAATATTATGAAAGCTCTCTCCCTGTATATTGATACTACAGTACAACACATTGTAAGAGAGTAACTGAAGGGCAATATTCCCTAACTCAAGTGAAATTGTGAAATCAACTGGAAGAGTGTCTGAAGAGTATTTGGGTCTATTTCACAGTTAAACAGCTTCTGGACAAAGAGCATGATATATGCCATTATAATGGCATTTATCACATTCAACAAGCTTGTAATAATGGAAATATAGTTACTCACAAAAAGACAAACAGAAACAAGAGATGGGAGCCACAGCTAAAACAAACAAAAGAGGAAGAAGACGGTGAACCAACCACACAATGGGATGTGGTATTCAGGCCTCTCCTCTAAACTAATTCTGGTGAACTAAACCAATCTGAAACCAAAACCAAAGCATCTGATTAAGATGCTTTCTGGGCACTTCATGGGTGAGGTGTTCCGGGTATGTCCTACTGGGAGGAGGCCCCGGGACAGACCCAGGACACTCTTGATATTCCCCCTGATAAGTTGGAGGAGGTGGCTGGGGAGAGGGAGGCCTGGGTATGTCTGCTTAGCCTGCTACCCCTGTGACCCAGCCCTGGATAAGTGGAAGAAAATAAATGGATGGATGGATGATGGATGGATTTAATTTATAAAATGAGTAATGGGAAGTACAGTGACTCGGAGGTTAGCAGTATTGCCTCATACTTTGAATCCAGCCTGGAGCCTTTCTGTGGGAAGTTGTGTGTTCAAATCATGTCTGAGTCCAAAGACATGCAGTTAGTGGGATTGGGTTAACTGGTAGTTCTAGATTTATCATAATATGTGAGTATGAATGGTTGTCTGTCTCTGTGTTAGCCCAGGCTGGCAACTTTGCCCTATGATAGCCCCCCAATTATGACTTTGATAAGCGGAAGAGAATAGATGCATGGAAAATGAATAATATTTATGTTTTAAAATATACATTATGAGAATTATAATAATGTGTCAAATTAGTGTTCTGTGTAAAGCTTTATCATGTTAAATATAAGAACATGGAGTACTTTCCAGTGTCATATTATATCCATCAGAGCTTGGCAATATTCCTGTACATAACTAGTGCTGTTCAAATTTATTTGCAGTTCTCGCTGCCCCGTCCATGGCCATATGAAGTTGCCATATGACAGTGCTGTACGGCAAACGGGTGAATCTGGTATAGTATTGCATGGATTTTTTTTTTTGGTTCTAATAGAACCAAAGATCTGAAAACGAGATTTTGGAAATCACGTCAAAAACAAGAACAAAAACAATAGCTTAGAGTGGCAATAATTTGCCGAATTGATACCCTGATGACAAAAGATTCAACTGGTGGCGATGACGAGAAAAATGTTTTAGGTGACACTGTGATGGTCTTGAATAATCAGGCCCCATCTTATCTCAAAGACCTCATAGTACCATATCACCCCAATAGAGCACTTCACTCTCAGACTGCTGGCTTGCTTGTGGTTCCTAGGATACTTAAGAGTAGAATGGGAGGCAGAGCCTTCAGCTTTCAGGCCCCTCTTCTGTGGAACCAGCTCCCAGCTTGGATTCGGGAGACAGACACCCTCTCTAGATTAGGCTTAAAACTTTCCTTTTTGATCAAGCTTATAGTTAGGGCTGGATCAGATGACCCTGAACCACCCCTTAGCTATGCTGCTATAGGCCTAGGCTGCTAAAGGGGGTCCCATAATGCACTGTTTCTTCTCATTCACCTTATTTACTTGTTTATACTTCACTCTGTATTTAATCATTATTATTAATCTCTGGCTCACCATCACCTCAACATCACCATTCAGATCCTGAGCTCCCTCCCCAGGTGTCTCAACCCCCATTTACACCTTTGTTCAGGTGACCTCAATAGGTCACTTGATACAATGGGGCGAAGTCCCAAATTGGTTTCAACCAAAACTACTGATTGTAATGACCCACGACTCCTTTCACACCTTGGCACATGTGGTTATGCACATGAACAATAGTGATTCAGAACCACCTCCAGGAGACTATGCCCGCTGAGGTTTATATACCTGGGTCTCTCCACCTCCACAACTAAAGAATCCTTTGAGAGGTGAAACGCCTTTAAGAAACAAAAAGAAGTCCAGTAGCCCTTTTTTCAAGCTCCAGAGACTACTATGACCTGCAACTGAGAACCTACACAGACATGTTGTAGATTTGTTATTTAAATTACTTTTCTGTATACTTTCTGCCAGATTAGAGGCTTGTTACTTGTGAAGAATTATATTCTACTGCTAACTTGATGTTGGCCATTCCCATAGGAGTTCCCATGAACTCTGCTTGTACTGAATTTTGGGCTTCTACAACTAACTTGGCTGTCCCCATAGGAGCAAAATATTTTCATTTGCAAGGGGGCGCTGTGGCATTCAGGGGGTCAAATTTGCCATCATTTACTCAGAAAGAATAACAATGATAAAGAACTTTTACAATTCTGATTAGGCATTTTTCCAGTCACTCTAATGTGTACATGTTCGGAAAGCGTGTGACCTGACCAACACTCTCATGGACTCCATTGTCAGTGCCAAGCACTTCACACTCAACATTGACTGTTTTAAGCATAATCACTTTGAAAGGCTCAAGTTCAAAAATAGCAGTTCATTGCAATGTAAAAACACAAGCCAAACTCAACTTATGAAACATTTTCAAAAGCAAACCCAGGGGTGCCTTTTGCTCTGTAGGGGGGGGGGGGGGGGCAGTAGGTGTGGGGAGCTCAGGTGGGCATCCTGTGGGTCTGAGAGTGTGGTAGGGTGTCAGTCAAATCAAATCACCACACTGCCTGGTTTTGTTTTTGCTATTTTTATTTTTCGACTAAATACTTAAAGCAATCTATTCCTGTACCACAAGTTTCCTGAAATTGTATATCTGTGGTGTGAGGTATTATTCTGTTATATCGATAAAGATGTAATAATTTCCATGAATGTAAAATAATTTTGGAGGTTCGCTTTCCACAAATCTGATATATGTATAAAAAACAAACAAACACAGTGACCAATTCATTAAAACAATCAAGTTGGCGTTAAGTGTAAATCTGTTTATTTTCAGGGCTGGAGTTTCCATATTCTAACACTGTGTGTCTGTGGCTCTAATTCCTCTTCTCGGAGTTTTTTTTTTCTTTTTCTAAAAACTGAGAATCAGACTGTTCCACTTTGCTTTAAGGTCAGTGGAGCTGTTTCCTTAAACTACTTCACCTTCCCAGCAGGGGTCAGTAGTGTTAACCTTTCTAATGTGAATGAACCTTAAGTTTGTTTATTGCCTTTCCTGTGTAATAAAATGTTGTTATTCTTCTTTCTCATCAATATTTTTATATCAATCCCTCAGTTTGTGAAGTGGTTTTGAGTTATAGTTCTCCTTTGTCCTAGAGTTTGTTTGTAAATGGTGAGCTTGATTCAGTTAAAAATGCAGGCTTCTAAAGAATTTTCATACACTTCAAAACTGACCATGTTGAGACTGACACTAACTCGGTCACTGTATGAGAAGGGTCGACGGTGGCACATCACACTGGACAGGATCTCATCTCAACTCAAAGGTGATTTTGCATTGCAGTGGTCAAGACTCATGCTTTCGGCATTATGTACAGATGTATGACCTTATTCACGTATTCCCAAGATTTACATGGAAAGATTGATATTCTCCTCTCAGCACCTGTCCAACTTGACTTTTCTGAGACTGAACAAGAAATATTCTGGGATATTTAACCCCCAAAGCAACAATTTGTTGTTTTGTTGTTTTACACATTTTTGTACTGATTGAGCACACAAATTGTTATTTCAGTAAGGAGAGATCATTTGAAAGAACTGGCATTTTTTTTACAAAGATATTCATCTAATTTGGGGCACATAAAGTTGTGAGGACACAGTTTCTACAGACTCAGCCCACTCACTCTGTTCTTTTCAGCTCTTTAAATGACTCGCACTGTGAGAATAGGGGTAGTTTTTTTTTTATTGGATCCAATCTACAGCAAAACACGTGGAAATATTCCAGTTTGAACTTTCAAAAATATGTACATTCAGAGTAGTGTAATTTAGTAAAAAAAAAAGTATTTTAAGTTTATTTATCCAACTCAAAAGATAGGCTTAACCATCAACCTGTGGATTTAAATCATACATAGGAGTGATGGATGGACATAGGGGGGTAATACAGAAGATTATGGTATCGTACATGTATCATTCAATGCACACAATGGTTAAAAAGTGTGGTAACACCTTTAAATGATTTTAGTTTATATTCTGACTTTATTGAGTCAAACTTATAACGCGCTTAGAAAAAGGATGTGAAGAACATGCTGCAATAATGCTTTCCCCGAGCCAACGGGGTTTGTTATGGCTGAATAAAAATAGTAGAGTATTCAGAAGTTTTAACTTTGGGTTTTAAAACACAAACTATAGTAGCTCAGACTCTGATACTGGTATGAGTGGTTAAAGTATACATGAGTGTGAGTGCAGACCCCTTTGCTCTCTTTGTGACTGAAAATTAGAGTCAGCTATTGTTTAAAGAAAATGCAGATGTGATAACAGAAATACAAGAAGGCTGTAAGAACTCTTTTTTCCCCCTTAGATAGGAAAATACACCTATTACTTTAACCATAGCTGGGTTTTTATGCTTGGACATAGTATGTGATGTTTTATGAATGAAAAGTTGTTTAAATATTTATTTTTGAAGAGGCCTCTCTAGTAGGATGTGATGGGTTTTTGTTCATGCTTTTCCTACACATGACAGTGATCAGGATTATTTTATGCAATGTGTGTGTTTTTTTGTTTTTTTTCCATGATCACTGTGATACATACATACATGACTAGATTGTGGGATAACAAGGTTTTTATTTCAACACCATAAAAATAAAATACAGAGAATGCATCAAGCACATAATCTATGTTTGCCACTCCAGCAGTTTTCCATCATGACAAGCTCTGCGGGTGTGTCGTCCTAGCTAAACTCTCGTATCAAAGAGCAGAACAGATTGTGTACTGTTGCCCTAATGTTTAATGATGGCATCAATTCGGTCAGAACGCTGTCTACAATCCCTGTGAAATCGTTGCGTGCGTCACCCAGACTATTGGACCGCAAGAAGAGACGGATGGCTGTTATGAAGCGATCCGTCCTCAATCTTTTCATCACCATGTTGTAATGATTACAGTAGAAGAAATCAGGCAACCCATACACACAGCTGTGTTGACCATCGATAGGGCGATTGACTTGACATCCGTGACACTTTTGCTCAAGGTATGTATCCAGACAATAAGTTTAGTGTGGCGAGCTCAACGGCGTTCACACCACGCGCCATCATATCCTCACCATCTAGTTGGTGAGATGCAGGAGGTGAAGAAGAAGTAGGTGATGAAAGAGGGATTTGTACCAGTGGTGGGGATGAGACACACGAACCCTCATCGCATGTGTAAACGTCTGAAAAGAAAAAAATAAAGGAATATCGGATTTAATATTTATTTATTTAACAATACATTTGTTGTAATACGCACATACACACAGTTTTTATTTTCTACTAGTCTGATGATTTTTGGCCTATACAGGGGAGAAGGCCTACAAGTCTTCTCAGCGCAGGCGATATCGTCAAAAACAAGACGTTTTCTAATATTCTCGTAAGCGTTGTTGAGTCTATCCCTCTTGATAACGTCCTCGATCTCTCTAAACAAACGCTGCATAGGTTTCCAGTCTGCCCACTGAATAAAAAACAAGTCCTTAAACCATGATGTACGTTCATTCATGGTGAGTGGGTATGGATTTAACATCCAGTTTTCAACACCTCTGGATGCTATTACACTATCCCTGTCATCACAGATGCTCACAAAAACAAAATCTGCACTGTCCAGTGAATAAAAAGATTAACCTCCTCCTTAGAAACCACACACATCATAATTTCATAGGAAGTGCATTACCATTACTACTGCTGGCTGACGTGATGGCAGTTTTAAGCTTCTGCTGCTCTCTGTGTTAAGCTGACCTGACTGAATGGAAGGCTACATAGTTGTCGTGGTTCTGGGCCGTATGCCCAGCATTTTGTGTTATTGCCCTTATCGTTCTGTTTCATTGTTTTTCTAAGTTTGCTTATTTAGATTCTTAGTTTGTTTAGTGTTCTGTATTTTGTTAGTTATGGTTTTATATTGCATGCCTGGTTCCCTTTGTTCCTGTCATTTCAGTCTTTACTAAACCACCTTTAAGTCTACTTCTGTCTGCGAGTCTGCATTCAGGGGTCGGATCCCGCCTGCCACACAACTCACCATGACACACATCATGTTTTGCCTTTATATAACCCTCTATTACAAGATATACTCATCTGTACATGTTATCCTTCACACAGAATATTTGATTATATTCAGTGACCGTGGCGGGTAGATAACCGGTTCCTATAAATGACTGTTATCATTCTTTCTCAAATACCATGCAGACTGCTTCTGTAGTCTGTACTGCTGTCTGACCCCTTTGCAAAGATAAATGATTTATTTCAGATTTCCTTAACACTGATTTATCTGGAAAAGAGTTGCAATGAAGGAGGTTTGCTCATCAGTAACAACTTCAAATAATTTTGAATCTCGATTAAGTACCCCAATATTGACAGAGAAATATTTTAATGTTTATTAGATGTGTTGGGGCTCATACTGCAAATTATTTGTGTTGAGGCTGACTTGATTCAAGGATCTTTGACAAATAAAATGCTTTAACTGCTTTTGTCAAAAACAGTTCTTTACTATTTCTCATGTTTACTGACTTCCTCAAACTAGTTTGATGAATATCAACACAATGATTAAAGAATCCAGACTATTCCCTGACCTTGTTTGCGAGCTCTTCTGTACGGTGTGCACGTCCTACCATGGTGGTTGATGTAAGAGACTACTGAGGAATTCAAAAGATCCCTCCCCCATCCACTGGAAGAAAGTAGGTAAAAGGCTGGAACACTACTTCTACACTACTTTGCAAAAGTCTTGAGCCATCCATTATTTCTTTATATTTTGCTTCCAAAGAGACAATAAATAGCAAAATATAAAGCTGCACTTGAGTAAAGGTTCTCCAGGCGTTCCAAATGTCTTTCAGATTTTTTCGTTGGACACTTGCTGCTTTTATACTCATTTTCAGTCCAGTTATTGTACCTTGTCTATTTTCAAAAGAATGGTTGTTTTTGTTTGTTTAGCCATTTAACACTGACCTGTAAATTGTTGAAGCAAAAGAAGGCACCTAACTTCAGTGATGAACCAGTGTTAAACACAACCAATTCTTCCCAGCAACATGTGGCACAAACACTTAACTTGTTCTCATTTCTCTGGGTGAATGTGTAACAAGTGCCAACATTAACACAGTTTCCAAAGAGCTATTAGCTGAAAACTTTGCATATCTCTGCATGCCTTACAGCAACTCCTTAAAAACACTGGGGAAACAGGATGAGGAAGAAATGACAGGCCTAAAAAAAAAGGCCAGTATCTGAAAGTTACGTCCTTAAGAAATAGGAAATAAATCCAGTAAAGACCTAACACAGGAACGGTCAAATACATTATATTGCCAGAAGTATTTGCTTGTCTGCCTTCACACGCATATGAACTTGAGTAACATCTCATTCTTAATCCATGGGGTTTTAATATGGTGTCGGCCCACCCTTGTGGGCATAACAGCTTCAACCCTTCTGGGAAGGCTTTCCACAAGGTTTAGGATTGTCATGGTCCTGGGCCTTTTGCCCAGTGTTCTTGTGTTTTTGAGGTTTTGTCTGATTATTTTTGTGATCCCTGGTTTTTGGTTTCTTGTCCTTTGTATTCATTTCAGTTTAATCATGCTTTCAGTTCTGCTGCTTAGTTTAGTTCCTCCCTCTGTGTTTGTGCATGTGTCTTGGCTCTTTGGCAAGTCTGCACTCTGGTCTCCGTATATTTCCTGTTTTACTTTGTCAGACTTGGTCTCTAGTCCTCTGTGTTTAGTTGTACTTCTGGTCTTGTTTCTGTGATTATGTTCAGTCATGCTCCCCACCTGTTGCCCGTTCCTTGATTATCCCTCCGTGTATTTGTTGTCTGAGTTCTCCTGTGTCCTTTGTCGTGTTGTTGTTAGCCTTCCTTGCTGTGTGTTTGTCTCCAGTGTTCCTCCTCCTAGTAGTACTCCCTGTGTATTTAGTTCCTGGGCTGCTCTTTGTTTATGATATTAGTTTCCAGCAATAAAGCTGTGCTTTTTGAGTTTATGTCCCGTGTCCACAGTCTGCATATTGGGGTCCTCTCCTGCCTGCCACACAGCGTTACATGACAGGAGTGTATTTATGGAGATTTTTGACCATTCCTCTAGAAGTGCATTTATGAGGTCAGTCACTGATGTTGGATGAGAAGGCCTGGCTCGCAGTCTGTGCTCTAAATCATGACAAAGTTGTTCTATTGGATTGAGGTCAGGACTCTGTGCAGGCCAGTCAAGTTCTTCCACACCAAACTCGCTCACCCATGTCTTTATGGACTTTGCTTTGTGCAGTGGTGCACAGTCATGTTGGAACAGGAAGGGGCCATCCCCAAACTTTTCCCTCAAGCACGAAATTGTCCAAAATGTATTGGTATGAAGCATTAAGAGTTCCTTTCAATGGAACTAAGGTGCCAAGTTCAAATCATCAATATGTGGGGAGTGGGTCAGGAAAGGTACAAAACTGAGGCCTTAGAGCTATCTGTAAAACAGGGTGGGGGCTCGGTCATGGTTTGGGGCTAAATTTCAGCCAGTGGTGTGGGGGATCTTGTCAAAATTGATGGAATTATGGACAAAGAAAAATACCATCCAATTTTTATCCCCCTTTCAGTGTCATCTAGAAAAAGTCTGACTGGCAACAGCTTCATTTTTTGTCACTGTCATGAACTATACAGTGGCAGGCAGGTCTTAGGACCCCAGTGCAGGACTCAGGACAGGACGGAACTCAAACATAGACTTTATTTGCTGGAAACTCAGGACAGATGAGGCCAGCAGAACACATGCCAAAATTCACTGGATCAGAAATAAACACAGACTGAGAGTGCACAGCGGGCAGGAAGCAAAGTCAACAAGGACACGACGAGGAACAAGGGGAAAGGCAGGCAATATATGCACACCAGGTAATCAGGGGGACATAACACGGAGACAAGAACTGAATATGGGGAACACAAGGCTCAAATACAAGTAACCATAACCAAGAACAGAAACCAAGATATCAAACTAAGAATCAAAAAACAGAATTTGAAAGTCCAAAAACCAGAACACTCCAGACCCAGACCTAGGACAGGGATGGCAACGATCCTCATTTGCTAGCAGTGCATGCACACAAATCTGTGTGCAAATTGTGCGTAGGAACGTTTCATGCACAAATCTATGATTTATCAACATTTACCTAAATTTGTGTGTATTAGCAAATAAATTTAGAAGTGCCTCTGACCACAGGTATGAAGAAATGAAGTGGAAAGACAATGGGAATTTCTGGTACGACTTCACCTACTTGCAGGGTTTATGGAGAAGACCAATAGACTAATGAAATGGAAGCTCCAGCAACACTTATGATATGACAAACAACTTTATTACTTGACCAAAGCAAATGTGCTGGTCAAGTAATAAAGTAATAAAGTGTTGCTGTAGCTTCAACTTCTTGCAATCAAATAAAGGCCTGGCTGTCTTAGGAAATTTAAGCACAAGTCTTTAAAATTTTGAAAAAATAAATTGCATGTAAAGAAAATTAAATGCTAAATGGAAAGGTGTAGACCTTGCGGTTTTTAATTTAAACATATTCCAGTATCCCTTGTCTTACTTCTTGCATAGAATGCCAGCAGGTTAGAGGACATTCTGCACAAATGACAGAGATGAAGTTCATGAAGTACAAGTAATATATATCCCAGCATACCCCTCCACCATCAAAACTTTTCAGAAAAGGTGCCTATTTTAATCACTGAAGTGTAAAATGATAGAATAAATATTTGCAGAGCCTAAATTCAGTTGTGTGAAAAAGAAAGAAAGAAAGAAAAAAGTTAGGCTTTGATTCACAATAGAACCATTACTTAAACATACAGTGGAACTCTTATCATCTCTTGACTTTAACTTGAATACTGTGAGTATACTTATTCTGTTTAATGTGTTGACTGAACCCTTAGCACATTCTGTCCAGCTTAGCTGACAAAGAAATACTGACACTTCTAACTCCCAAAGAACAGTTTCAGCAATTTGTTTCATCTTTTCACTTTTTTATACTGATTGATGTTATTTAGTAAGCTTTTATTACTCTCAAACAAGATTAGTAGTTTCCTTTGGTCTATGCTAAGGTACAGGCTAAAGATTTGTTGCGCATAGTATCAGAATAATGCATTAAAATTTATGAAATTCAGAAGTTTAAATTAAGAGAAAAAGAACTAAATCAGGATTTACAATAATGTTCAACAGAAAAACAAAATCATGATCAACTTACCTTCCAAAGTTACTCCAGAACAGAGTTTACAGTAATACATTTGTTCTTTAAACACAATCAGATGCTTAAATTTAAGTTATGTGAAACTAATTTGATTGCTAGAGTATAATGTGCATATGTATTGGTTACTGATTTATCTGAAAGAGAGTTACAGTTTAGCATGTTTGCATATCAACCACAGTTTTTGAACTATAGTCAAGTACCACATGATAGACCAGCTAATAACAGGGCTAAAGAATGGCTGACTGCTTTCTACTGAACATATTGGTCCTTTATAGGTAAAGAATGCATCGGTTGTAACTCTGCCTGTGTCTGTTTATCCATGATGCAAACAAAAAGCAAAAGTAATGGTATGCACCACTCCTTACATTGTGCTAAAGTAACACAAACTTTGAATTCATTTTCATATAGGCAACCTGTTCAACTGCAATACTTCTGGAATTGCGATGGGAAGCTTGCTCTATGTTTGAATTGAATGAAATGGAATTAAAAAGGCTTTTCGTTTTGTTGGCAATGCCACAAAATGTAAAACATGTTTAAAAGTTTATATAAGTTCAAATGCATGGCCAGTGAGAAGCAGAGCTCTTTTTCATAGATTGTGTTACTGTAGGTCTGTTTCACTCACTGTTTATTAACTAGTTCTTAAACAAAGAGAAGATTTTATCTTCAACCATTGCAATGTGTTGGGGTGGGGGTGGGGGGTATCTACAGTATTGAATGGTAAATGCAGAAAATCTTACATCATTGAAAATAACACTTAAAGTGACAGTTACCGTTACGGTGAAAACACTGACTAAAAAATAACGTCCACCCCCGATGACAATAGCTGTTTTGTTGGGGTTTTTATTTTTCTTTTTTTTCTCCCCAAGAGACAGACATGGCTTTGAGTTTAGTTAAACATTATGTGGTCAAACCAGTTGAGCTGCTGTGCAAGGTGTGTGTCATTGTGTTGCTTCTTGAATAATTGTCACTCAACGAACTGCATTATCAGTGTGGGTCAAAGGAATGCAAGCGGGTGTTAAATTTGTTTGCCTTGGCATAATTTACTTGAAACTGCAAAAAAAAGGAACTCTTTATAAAAAGACAGAGAACACATTACAAAGTGCTGCACAAAAAAACAAAAACAAAAAAACAACAGATAGGAGCTATTAAATGTTAACATACTTCTCTGTGTATTGTTACTTTAATCTTATAAAGGTGGAGCCTTGTTTTGATAAAAGAAAAAACTCCTTGTGGACTTTGAACTTTGGTGTTTCTATTGGTTACACTGTAATGAAGAATTCAGGGCAGGAAGTTTGAGAATTATACGCTTTTGCCCAGACTCAGTTGCAGACAGGAACAGAGAAAGAGAGGGGGCAGGGAGAGAGAGGAGGGACATGTCTTGATTCACTACAGTGACGTGTGATGTGGTGCAATTTTCACATGACTCAAGCACTTGTGGGATACTTTGGTAAGGTGTGGAGCTGAATGCCCGGTGGAACTGTACACTTTGGAGCTGATCACCTGAAATTGATTTTTAAAGAAAGTAAGACTGTATTTCTACAAGATTACTTATCCTGACGCAGTTTAACAATATTATACGCTTGTCTTATCTGATGTCATATCACAGTGTGCTTGTTTAGTTTTTGAATTAAGAAAGTTTTAAGTTTCATGAAAGTACTATCGAGTTCCCAGTGAATACTGTAATGGATTTGTTAACTGAACAAAGCTAGTCTTATGCCAGTTAAGCTGTTGGATCTAGTTTATTAATTCAGTTATCTAGTTAAGCAAAAATAATAATTTTTTTTTTTTATCTCTTCTTCACAAGGCCATCAACAACTGTTAAACCCAGGTAACATCCACAGCTGTGGGCTCACAGTTTGTCTCCCCACCTCACTGCCTTCCTTGTCGACATAGAGTTTCGGCGTGTATGACTTCAGATCTCCAAACCAAAGGGATGATGAAGAAGAAGTCAAATGACTTGCTAAACAAGGCTTTCATGCTGCTGTCAGAGAAATATGCATAGAAGTATGCTGTAGGACTGCTGCAGATTCCTGAAGCAGAATGTTCTTTCTTGGGTGGCCACTCTTGTGTATTTTACTGACTCTACGCATGTCAGCTTGTCGCTTGGAGATTTTAGAACGTGACAGCCATGAAGTCATTTGCTCACAGGTAATATATTTTACACCAGTTGAGTACACTGACACATCCTGTACATAAAATGCAGTTTTTCTTGATAAATTACACTAACAGCCTTTCAGTAGTAACGTTGCCCTGACGTTTTTCATTTCCCCTTTCACTGATTAAGTGTTCTGTTGTCAAACATTTAATTAAAAGCACACAATAGGTGTATCATTGGAGTTTTATGTTTGTATAATATAGTCACGAGAACAGCAAATATTGCTTCCCAGCCTCATTCAGCAACAGGCAAAAATGTTTTTCCTCTCAAATTTTTCCTCCTTCAAGGGTCTCTCTGAATGCACCTTGAAAGATGAGAATCCCCTGGATCCCCAAAACTCTGTGGATGTTCAGACACTAACACCAGATTTTAAGCTCTGCTGTAAGAACAAAACAGCGTGTACATTATGTCTAGTGATAGACATGGAGTTCTACATCGATCCAGATGAAGAGGATCAAGGCTCCTCTGGGTCAGAAGAACAATACATTGAGGAGAAGACTCATTTAAAAGGTATTTGAACTCCACTAATCAGTTCAAACATTAGCCTTATATAACTATGAAATTAAACTATAACACACTTTTTATGTGATGCGTGAAAATCATCTTCTTAAAACTTTTGTCTTGGTTGAAGGTGAAGCACCACAGTGAACAATAACTCTTGTTTGCTCTTAAGTCAGAGTTACTCACTGCAATGTGCAAGCAGAGAGTGTTTTGGAAGCTGTCCAAGTTTTGACAGCGAGCTGTTGAAGAGCATGTTGTGGGATGTTGAGAATCATTACTGGAACAGCAAACGTGTGATAGAACACTTGCAGACCTATGTTTTGCTAACAAAACAACAATGCAGCTCACAATATAAATAAGTTATATCTGGTTTTATTTCCATAAGTCAATTTGAAGAAGAATAAGATTGTTACAACTCGATCATGGTTACAGTGGCGTGAATAAAAACCACTGGCCTTAAAGAAGGTCAAAAAATCAGTCCAAAGCAGCAATAAGCTTTGAAGAAATGGTTAGTAATGCAAAATAAGTTAAGTGTCCTGACAGAAAAAAAATGTGGAAAACTAGTTTGTTGATGTGAGGTTTTAACTTACAGATTATATCTGAAATTCAGTTTTAATCTATTCTCATCTCCACCTCTGCTGTGTTTTCTGTGTTGCAACAGGATCACTGACAGTGTGTCATCACATAGACACTTTAATTCCTTCATGCAAGAAGGTGGAGTTTACAGTTAATCATGCAGCTCTTATTCAACAAAACCAGGTAAAGGTATTTGTCAAACTCCATGTACTCTGCACTCCCATGATGGCATACTAACTTCCAGCAAACTTGTCTCATTAACTCTGATATCTATGTGACGTCTACAGATCTCAGTGGTGATTGCTGATCCAGGTGGCTTTCCCTTTGACAGTCGCGTGATTGTTTATATCCCCCCCAAAAATCTAACTCAAGCTGTTGTTGCTCCTTCTGTTAATGAAGGTTTGTTTTTTTACTGATGTTTCAACTATAAGGCTACAGGTTATTATATTTTTGGCAACAGTGACACATTTTCTGTTTGTTCTCAGTGTGCTCCCAGGAACTGCAGAAAATTGTACCACAGTGTCAAGGTAAAATACACAAACAATCTCCCCGTGCACACAAAAACAATCAAACAAACAAAAAGCATCCATAACATCCATACTGACTCTCCTTTTTCCATTTAATATCTGTGTTTTTGATTACATAATAAAATTACTTTTCCTCTTTTCAGTGCCCAAAATCAGAATTGAAGTAAACCCAAAGACAAAAGAAGTGAAGCTGAAGTTTGAAGGAAGTAATAAGACCCTCTTAATGTGTGTTGGTTATGAGAAGAACGGAAGGTGTCAGGTTAGTGCCCTCAGTGCCTCAATTTGATTTTTATTACTTGCGTTTGTGAAGGTGGGAAAGGTTTTCACTTTTTTTTTTAAGTAAAAGAAGCCAAGCCACCATTCCCAAGTAATATACCAGCATTCAAGATGTCACTGACGTACATTATTAGAAAGTATCAGAAGAAGAATAGTTTTTCAGAATGTTACATATATGCATATAAGTATAAATGCATGCTCTTTGATAGCTGGTGTAAGTGAAGCTAATTTTAATATTTTTAGTTTTTGTGAAGAGGGCATTTAGTTTATAATTTATAATAGTTTTAATAATTCAAGGATTCTGGGTGGAATGCTTTATGGTTAAATAACTGTGCAGGCTAATAATCCTCCTCAAAAGCTCATAAATTAGTTCACTGCAAAACTGATAATCATAAACTACATGATAAATGTAATTATGGAATGTGCTACTTTCCAGTCTTCAGTGTTCTCACTGAAGCCATCTTGAATGTTACTTTGCAGAGTTGGGACAGGATGACCATACCACTGTACTCTGTGACACCCTGCATGTGTATTCAGGTACCATCAACTCTTTTACTTCTGGCTAACATGTCAGCAGTCTTGCTTCCCATACAGATGTATGTGACCATCATATTTACATGTTCATATGTCCGATAGGTGTGGGAGAAGGATAACCAAATGTCTCTACGTTCTCAACAATGCCCCTTCAACAAAATCGGTGAGAGAATTCGAGCAATCTGTATTTTTCAGTTGTCACAATTTCCTCTTTGAAATGTACAGTAGATGTCATAAATAACTATGTGTCTGCTCTAGATTTTCGCCATGTATCAGAAAAGAACGTATGGGAAAATATAACAGTGTCTGGGCCCCGTGAGCAGGAGACCGTCAATCATGGAGCAATGTTTTTGTCCTGGAACGTGTCTGCCCCCTGCAGGCTGCATGGTAAAGTGTGGCTGCGTTACGAAGACAGACTCAGTGGGAGTACCTTCAAACAATCGCTGGCAAATGGCACTGCATGGAAACAAAACAGCAAGGGACTCTGGGTAAGATGTGAAATAGTGGATAATGGCATTTACTGCCATGCACTCCTCTTTTTCAGCCCCTTTCTGCTATGATATAGATATTTTGTATCAGCTTTTAATTCAAAATAGAGGACATTTATGTCTAGCTGGACAGCCTATTTTATAAACTAATAAGATTTGCTGTTTCGTTTTTAGGTAAATACATTGGTCTTTGAAAACGTACGCCACAAGCCTTTACCATGTTTGATGGTAAAGTATTCCCAACTGTCCTCCTGTCAAATGTATAATTAGTCATACCTAATTCCTGAATAAAAGTAACTAATTTATATTTATTTATTTGTGCAGATGAGAGTAAATGGAATGGAACATGACCTAGGTCCATTCTGTTTTGACACAGGTAATAACCCTGGCAGCTCATATTTTGATAAATTATTAAAGAGTATCTATAGCCTTTTATTTACTAAAAAGGGTTTTTCTTTTCCTACTTGCAGCAGGCAGATGGCGCTGGAGTCTCCTAGCTGTTGTTGCTATGCTGCTGGTTTGCATGAGTGCGCTCATGTTCGGTCTCTTTCATAAAGCTGTCAAGAGTAAGTTTGACTCTTTTCTTTTTCTGTTAATTACAGTCTGTAATTCAAATTTTTTTTAAAAAAACTACATCAACAAAGAAGACTGTGGAAGATATTCATTGGGCAGAGAATCAGTTATTTGTGAAGAGATAGATATACATGTGTTAGTGTTAAGCCCAGGTGTATATTTACCTGTAGTTTTCTTACTTTTATAGACTGGGTGTGGAGCTGGCAACATGGCGGCATAGTAAAGAGTGAGTTGTTTTTGTTTTGTTTTGTACTACTCACTCATATACACTTCCAATAATACAACTCTGACATTGTGTGCTTTTCCCTAAAGTTGGTAGGAGGCGTCATGTTGTCCTGCTGAGCCCCCCAGATGTTGATGATGGCATTTCTGAGTTAGTATGTCAGCTCGGGTCCTTCCTCAGCAACAGTGGCTTCAGTGTCTCCGTCGACCAGTGGAGCAGGAAGGAGCAGTGCACTTGGGGACCTCTGCCATGGCTGCATTCACAGCTGCTGGAGCTAAACAGTCTGGGTGGCCGAGTTTTACTGGTTTTGACACGTAAAGCCTTGGAGAGAACAGAAGAATGGATGCACTGGAACAAAGATATTATCAAGGGAGGAATGTGGAAGGAAGAAAAGGATGTGCCAAAGCTATGGTCACCTTACTCTGATTTGTTCACAGCCTCCTTGTTCCTCATTCAAGCTGATAAACTGCTACTCAGGGCTGGTGAACGTTTCCTTCTTATAACATTTGATTCCCACTCAACACAGACTCAAACCAGCAACAGGAGTTTACCGGAGCTTCTTCGGGGGCTGCCTCTGTTTAGGCTTCCCTCTCAGACTCAGTCTCTCCTCACTGAGTTAAATGTCAAAGAGACACAGAGAGGATCACGTGGAATGACATAGGCAAGGTAGAAGGACAAAAAACAACAAGACAACAAAAAAGGACCAGACCAGCAAGAAGGCATCATGGTGTAAATCATGTAAATCGCCCGCATGTGCTTTAATAAATAGTATTACTTCTGTGCGCACATAAAGAGTATGATCATCTGAGTTGGATGTGATTAAGATACTAATGACGAATAAGACCCACAACGCTGTAATAAAGAATACAAATACAGTCAACAAATTTCACAAAGAGACCAAAATCAATGATCCTTTGTTCTAACTCGCCACATCCCTTCAAGCACGTTTATTTTTGAGTAAGAGGTTAATTTCATGCAGAAGCATCTGCTGCAGCAGGGCAGTGTATATGAAACTGACATTATAAACTAAGTGACCATGTTCAGGGTGGCTCATGTGTTTAAGCTTAGACAACAGTAGGAGTCGATTCACTGTTAAATTTGGTGTTTTCGCGGGATTTGTTGAAAGTAAAAACTATTATAGTCTTATTGTCTAAGCTGCAAAATATTTTATCTTAAACTCCTACAGTTTAAATATAGCGCTGTAAAGCTGTCCACTTCTGGCTATAAATACTATTCCCTCGGTTGTTTTTCTACCTAGAGGTTGTCGCGTTGTGATTGGCCGTTTGGAAGACGGTGGCTCTATGGTCCAATCTAGTGTCAGTCTTAGGACATTTTAAAGCGCTTGTTAGAAGTTTTACTACATCCCGGTTGAGCGGTGCTTAAGGAATAATACGTGTACCGCCCGCACGAGAGGTTTAGGTTCCTCTCTGTAATCAAACACAAAACAGCCCGGTAATGTGTCAAGTGCGGCTGTCTTAGTTTCACTCCTTTTAAAGTTTACGATTAATTTCACCCTCCAGCAGCACAAAGGTAAAGACTACGCTTCATTTATCACTAGATTTTATTGTAAGTGTCAGTTTAATGCTGGTTGCATTGCCTGTTTGTGTCAGATTTTCTTTGAACTGATTTTTTCAGTCTGAAACTTGAACACCCAGAGACTGGCTTTAAGGCTACATTATATTTAGCAACATGGCGAACGTCTGTTGGACAATTCTTATTTATTTCTCATTTGTTTTCCTAATGTACCAAAAGTAAACTAACTAATAATAGCAATGCTTTATATTTTTAAAAACTCTTTTAAATGTAAAAGTTTTTGAGTTTTACTTGTGGAATGTCACTTAGGATACATTAAGCAGCATTTTAGTGTGTTGTAGTAGCCCAACCAAAACTGGATTTTTTAAATTTTAGACTTCTATGAAGTAAAACAAACTTTATTAACTTTCTAACAACTTAATATTGTCTGCTCAACTGTGACGTGTACTCTGTTTCAGCTACAGATAATACTTTGTATATTGTAAACAATGTAGCCACTGTGATGAGCAAACTAAGGGACTTCTAAAGCACTCCAAGCACCTTTTTTAATGCATTTAGTTAAATAAAAATAAGTTCTTAGCCCAGTACATATTGGACAACATATACATAAACTGATGATATATAACTGCTGATAACAGTAGTCAAATGATATTTTATTCAGAACTCTATTAGCTGGGCAAGGTTCTTCTTTGTGGTAAATTTTATTTCTAAGAAAACTATGTTTATATGCAGAGGTAAATATATAAAACCTGTGTAAAAATGTTTTGTGTTACCTATGAAATATTGTGAAGCTATATTTAAAAGCATGGAATATAAATGTGCAAAATAAATGATATTGTCCTGAAGTATACAGATAAGTTTCACTTAATCTCATCTTCATTACCTCAGTAATAAACTGTTTTCTTACATCTGATCTTCAGGGATGGTAGGCTATTTGTTAAACTATATTTCTGAATTGCCCCAAGTGCAAAGCTTTTTTTTTTTTAAACCCTTCATGTAGTTATTTTGCCAGCAGTTTGTACCTAGTTCTAAATTATCCAAATTTGCAAGCACCATTTAGTAAAGACATGGTATTTTGGAGGAAATAGAAATTGTTTCATCTTCTGGCCAGATGGGACTGAAGAGGATTCACAGAAACCTGCTGCAGGCTGCTTGGCTGTGGAGTCTGCTGGCTGGTCAGGTGAACAGCTGTCCAGATAGCTGCAGTTTGTGTTCAGGGCCAGAAAATGACCAGTGTGAGGAATGCAGGGCTGGTTGGTCACTCCACAATAAGATCTGTGTAGGTACTGTATACAAAGCTTAATTCCAGAAGTCATTGCTTATATGTTTGATATTAAAGAATAAATGTATTTATGTTTTCATATGTTGTGTTTTAGACATTGATGAGTGTGGCACCGAGCTGGGTAACTGTCCTCCAAACAGTTACTGCTTTAATACAGAAGGATCCTTTGAGTGCAGAGGTCAGTGGCATAGAGTTAGTGTTAAAGAAACTATATTTTGGATAATTGTGCATAATTAAAAAAAAAAAGATGAACAATAATCAACTGAACCTAATGTCTATTTGTTATGAATTTGTGATTCATGGCATTTATCAGTCATCTATTATTTGCAGCTGCCTAAGAATATGGTGCAGTCTGTGGATTAACATCCCCACCTTTTCAGGTTGTGACCTGGCCTGTGCCGGCTGCATGGGTAGCGGACCAGCACGCTGCAGGAAATGTGCTTCTGGGTACAGACTGACAGGGTCCAAGTGTTTGGGTAACTACAAGTTATGTGCAGCAGTACCAAAAAAGCTGGGACACTGTAAAATAGGGCTGTGCCTATCATATTGTCCACATTAATATGAGTTTAAATTTTTTCCATGATAAATGTGCCATATTGCAATATCGTTGCATTTGCATTCCCTAGTGTGCACAAAAATAAGAAAGAGATTAGCTCAGGCATGTAGGACAGCTGCCAATGACTATTTAGTAATTTAAAAGAGAGCTACTTCAACAACCTCCAACAAAGCACTGTACTTGCAAAATATGCAAGAAAATTGTTTCCTCTAAAGGTGGACACAGCAAATTAGTTTTACCACTTGAGACAAAAACACCATTAAGTATAACCAGGCTATGAAGGAGGAGATAACAGCAACTGCTGATGTACCACCCGAAAGTAAACAAATTGCTCAAACAAGCATTGCTAGCTGTACTAGCTAGTTGCACTCGCTAGTTGTACTCCATATGACAGGAAGAGCAAACAGTGGATGAAAATTACTGATGTAGCTACAAGGTGAAAAATCAGTGCTTTAAGCAGCTGGTTAAAAAGCCAGAACCAAGATACTTTTTTTGTTTTGTTAAATATCATGATATAAATATAATTTTGAGGCTATATTTCCCACCCCTAGTGTTAAATCTTAACAACAAAACAATGCAATGATTTGCAAATCACTGAGACTTTATATTTAATTCAAAATGTTGAAATTAACAAATGGTATCATTTTATGTTTTATATATAATATTTATGTACTGTTTTTTTTCTTCCATAATATGTTCATTTTTATCTACATTTCACATATCTATTGTTTTTGAATAAGGAATTATGCAAATGTTTAGTGAGATTTAGAGCTGAATGTCTTTCCTTTGCTCAGATATAGATGAATGTAGTGACCGGGTGCTTGCCTGTCACGGTCTGGATGAGATTTGTACCAACACAGAAGGCGCTTTCCGTTGTGACTGTGCTGAAGGATTCATCCGCAGGGACGGTGTTTGTGTGAAGAAGCAGCTGCCTAGTGAGTGCCATCTAATGTTAACCGTTCACACTTAAATACATGGACACAAATTTACTCAGAAAAAACCCAAAACTTATTATTATTCTCTTCTTCCTCTTCTTCTTCCATCCATCTCCTCCTGCAGATGTTGAGGAGAAAGGTCTGTTTGAGGACATCCAGGATGATGAAGTGGAGGTACTGCAGCAGATGTTTTTTGGGGTGGTGCTTTGTGCTCTGGCAACACTTGCAGCAAAGGGAGATTTGGTTTACACATCTGTATTTATGGGAGCACTGGCAGCCATGGCGGGTTACTGGCTTTCTGACAGGGGAGACCGCTTGTTAGACAGCTTCATAAAGGGACATTAAAGCTGCAGACTTTTACAGAGAGAACATTACAGCAAATGTACCGAGGAACGTGCCACTGTATAGCATGACATGAATTTTTGCATTCATTATGTGGAATAAGTATTTTTTTAAGTCTTGTTTGTTAAAGTTGTTCATAATTATCTTAATATTTGAGATAATGGCAGTGCAATAGCTTCAAAATCCTGTATGTAGTAGAGTTCACTTCAGGAGGACTACATTTAGGGACAGACTTGTGTCTTTCAGTAAATGTGGGGAAACAGCAATACATGTTTTTTGTAGGTTTTGTAGTCTTAAAAGCAGATTTTACCTATTTAATGCTCAAAATGGAAATATTAAGAACTGGAAACTTTATTTTAAAATGTCACCCCATTCATTGTTATGATGCTTTTTTAATGGAGAAAATCTTTCGACCCATTGGTCGCTTGCAGTGTTGCAACAAAAGTAATACTATACTTTGTGGCCAAAAAGCATTTTCTCACAAACCATAATTACAAAAGAGACATGTTTAATTTTTAATCTATCATCTATAATTATTCTAATAATATAAACTGAAGCTGCATAGTCAGTTTGTAATCTCTTTAATAATGTTTCATCCATGGATATTTGCTACTTGAGCATAGAAAAATGACTTTGAAATATTTGAAGACTACTGGAGGTTGAATATCAGGCCAGTGACAAACCACAGAATAAGTAACAAGTTATATATAACAGAAGCAGATCTGAAAATAAGATTAGGAGTGCCTGCTTTTTCTAATAGCCAGCAGTTTGTGACTCCACTGCCTCCAAAAACAAGTCAGATTGTATGAAAAAGTGATCCTACTTATTATATTTAAATACAGCAGTATAAATTGTCATCCTAATATGTTTTAGGGTGTGCCTGCCTTGTGATTGACAGCTTGCTACTAATTGGACATAGACATTGTTCTTAGATTTTCAGAAATGCCCACTATTTGTTTCTCTCCAACTTTATCTTCTCAACCAAAATTCTTGCTCCAAGTAGGTGTGCAGTGCTGCTTGTCATGGCCTGAGACATAAAACACCCACATTCATATAAATCCTTGCATTTTAAAGTGCAGACCCTTTTTTAAGATTATGTTTAGGTTAGGATTGGAGTAACTGCAAGGCTGATGTATACCACTACCTGCTCTAAGCGTGTGTTGTGAAATGGGGGTGCCTTGCAGTCTGTAAGACTGCAGATCCTTCTCAGACTCATGGCTTTACAATTGTTTTCCACGACTCGCTGAGTGATATCATGGTGGTGTCCACTTTATTTATACAGAGTACAGAAAAAGGAAATACATTTGTGCAGTGGGGTGCACATTGTTTTGTTTTTTTTTCCTTTCTTTTCTCTGGCGAATACACCAAGCTGAAAAATTTAGAGGTTTTAGTTGAAATGTATTTGTTGGTAATTTTCAGTGTCTTATTTCTTAGACTGCAATTGTTTTTCTCCCTCCCAAGGGAGGTTTCAGGATCTCAGGTATCTTTCTGAGAAAGACATAGAAGAAGCAGGAGACACCTACAGTACAACAGCACAGTCAGTGTTGGCTCACTTTACAGAAGGAAGTACCAAGGTATCCAAATTAAAAACCTATACAAAGGGGGCGGCTTAACAGCAGGCTGAGAAGGAAAGCCATGCTCTCAGTCAGATTATCATCTTTATTAAACAAATATGTTAATGCTTTGCTTCTGCAGCTGTCCAAGGTAAGGACCTAGCCAGTTTCCCACATAAAAATGCTGTTGTCATTTGTGTATACTGCATTGGAAATGAGCCATGATTCTTTTGTATTTTCTGCAGTTGGCACAATGAAATGTAGCTTTTAGAGTATACACTCACCGCTTTGTTAGGTACACCTGTTCAACTGCCCCTTATTGCAAATATCTACCTAGCCAATCACTGGCAGCAGCACAGTGCATGTAGACATGGTCAAGACACCTTGCTGAAGTTCAAACCTTGAATAAAAATGGGGAAGACTTTGAATATGGTATGGTTGTTTGTGCCAGATAGTCTGGTCTGAGTATTTTAGAAACTACTGATCTACTGTGAGGTAATTTTTAACACAACCATCTCCATGGTTTGCAGAGAATAATCTGAAAAAGAAAAACTATCCAGTGAGCAGCAGTTCTTTTTGCCAAAATGCCTTGTTGTTGCCAGAGATCAGAGAATGGCTAGACTGCTTCAAACTGACAGAAAGGCAACAGTAACTCAAATAACCACTCATTACAACTTAGGTATGCAGAAGAGCATCTCACAATGGACAACATGCCAAACCTTGAGGTAGATGTGCTACAGCAGCAGAAGACCACACCCATCGCCACTCCTGTCAGCTAAGAACAGGAAACTGAGGCTAAACTTTGTATGAGCTCACTAAAGTCAGACAGAAGTTTTGAAAAATATTATCTGGTCTGATGAGTCTCAGTTCTACTGGTGTTTACAACATGATGCCTTGTCTCAGAGGTTCAGGTTCCTGGCGGCGGTGTAATGGTGTGTGCTTGACACACTTTGCATCCCTCAGTACCAACTGAGCATTTTTCAAATGCTGCAGCCTACCTGAGTCTTTTTACTGATCACGTCCATCCCTTAATGGCCAGTGTACCCATCATCTGATGGCTGCATCCAGCAGGATAACACACCATGTCACAAAGCTCTGATCATTTCAAACTGGGTTCTTGAGCATGACAGTGAGTTCACTGTACTCAAATGGCTTTCAGAGTCACCAGATCTCAGTCTAATAGAGCATCTTTGAATGCGGTGGAACAAGAGATTCACATCTTGGACATCCATCTGAAAAATCTGCAGCAACTGTGTGATGCTGTGTGGACCAAAATCTTTGAGCAATGCTTCTTATGACAGAAGGGGATCCAACTTGGTACTAAAAAGGTGTACGTAGCAAAGTGTCCAGTGTGTGTGTGTACATGTCTCCGTCATGAACAGTGTAGCATACACATTTTCCTCATACTGTATTTGTATAAAGCTATAATGTTCACTGTTCTCCATGTGCACATTCTTCCAAGATATAAATGCTGAAATAAACACACCCTGTGCCAACACCCCTTATGCTCCGTCATCATCAGTGAGTGCTGAAATCTGGAATGTCTCTTTCTCAAATGAAACTATATCACTTAAGTTAGAAGAGTTTGTGTAGAAAGCTGTGAAAGTTTAAGTGATTTTAACTTGAAAAATCACAAACAAAGACAGAAAGAAAGTCACCTTTATTTGATGGATATAAACAAGCTGGCCAACACTCAATAGTAATATTCTGATACAGCACATACAATAGCAAACTGGGGCACTGAGGACAGCCTCCTATAGTTTTTAAAAAAACAAAACATTACAGAGTATCCATGCTTTTTTCCAAACTTACTCAATCTCACTTTTTTTTTTCTCTAGGGACTTTCTCTTTAAAAAGTTTTTATTTTTTTTAAATAGTTTCTCTTGTGCATTCACACGACATACACACACTCATAAACAAATAAACTGCAGTTGTGCACACACGCATCCCTCTTTTCTGAATGCATTTACACCAGCAACCCCAAGAACATGCTGCACTCTCACAAAACTGCACAGGCTGTCTACTAAGGGGACACAGTAAGTGAGACACACATCACTCTCAAACACAACATCACACCGTCACAATGCACGATGCAGATGCAATTAATGTATGAGGAATGATGCTTTATGGGAGATTAGCTCACGTTCACACAAATAATCATTCAGCATGCTGGACACACATTTAGTTTGTTCCTAGGTTTTTACTGTACACCTCAAAACATTTACCTATACAAATAGTACAGTCTCAAACTGGCATGTTCAGTGCAGTGAAACAATAGAAAAAATAAAGCTAACTTAAATACAAAAATGAATAATAAAAAAGTAAACATAATATTTGTTCTGTCAAACAAAAGTGTTTCTGGCATTGGTCACAGTGATTTCTTTAATCCAAAGTTTTCAGTGATATGCAGCAAAACAAAAACAACCTGTTTACAACAATAAAGTGAAAATGTATGTCAGGCTTTTTGTACTTTTTTTGAAGGCTTTTTGAAAATTACTGTGACTTTTCAAGTCTTTCTACACAGCTGTTTCTAGGCACCAATGAAGCCTTGCCTTCTCAAATCTGCCTCACACTGAAGTGCAATGTCAGATTAGTCTTGAGTCTAAGCCCAGGAAACCAGCCCCAGCCTCTAAGCCTCTGTGTCTCCTAAACCTTTTTTTTTTTTTTTGACACAACAGTAGAGAAATCGCTCTGCATAGAGAACAGGAGATTATCCTTCCATCGTCACTTTCAGTTGGCACATTATGTAAAAATCAGCATGCATGGGCACAATTGAAATGTTCCATGTTGTCTACCATGTAAATCATATGTACTATTTCTTGGTAGGAGAACTCCGTACTTCAAGTATTCAGTAGATAAGGACCTGAAAATAGAGGATTCATACTCCATCCCCCTGATGGTGTAGTGATAGGATTGTTGCTCCTCTGTCTGTTTGCATTGTCTTCCCTTTTATTTTTTCAAATATCCAAATCAGGATAAACACAAACAGCAAAGTTTCACACGATCTTTTAATTCTTGGTCAGTGGAGCGAAGCTGTAAAGGTGGGAAGCAGACACGTAAAAGGTGATGCACAGATCACCTCGGTGTGGTGGGTGAATGGAAAGACAGTTATATACAACAACCAACACTTGGCCATAAAAGGGAGACACACAGGCACCATGAGGGTTAGGGAGAGGAACTGGGGATAGTAACAGTCTACTTCATTTTTCCACTATACTGTAACAATGTCTGCAATTTTTTTTTCTACTTGGTCAGCTGTCACAGTCACATACATCATCACTTCGGTTTACAAGACGACAACAACGACAACAACGACAAACACCCGAAAGAAACCTTCAGTTGGATGTTAACTGTGATAGTCCTCTCTCACAAGTGCAAGCTTCTGACTGCTGAGTGCAGCAGACATAATCTCAATGCTACCTGTGTGAGCTGCAAAATTAAAATAAAGAAAAAGTCGTTCAAAGTCGTCACCACAGGCAAAGTGGTCTTCAGCTGAGTTGTTTTCACATTAAGAAAGGAATGTAATAATGTCATCTTTTCTAAACGTCTAGATAGATTTGGATACATTTCTTAATTTCCTATAAACTGCTCTAAAGCTATTTTTTTTTTTATATATATATATATATGGGCTGTCCTGTATTTTCAGACAGGGAATGTTAACTTTGCTGCTGAGGGGTTTTTATCATACACAGTACAAATCAGAGGAAAATCAAACCGCTCAACTCTCTAAATAAGACATTTCTCTGACCTCCAGCCAGTTAGAAAAATAAGAATGGAGAAAAAAAACATATATATGTATATATTTATATATAGTATCTTGTCAGTTTGAAATGATTTTCTGACCACATATAGAAGACACACTCTATACATTTCTCTATATGTATAATATATGCATATCTATCATATGTGTACAGTTTTTACGAGGCACAGGCCACCTTGTTGAGAAGGAGAAAACAAGTCACTATGTATGGGAGGTCACACAGACTACTGCTGGAAGAGTACAAGGGAGAGGGGAGCAGGAGCATACTCTAGGTCAGACACTGGTGTGTCAGTGGCTCCAACAGACCTGCGGGGTAAACATTTACTGGACACTGCCTTCTCTCTATAGTTGATAATGGTGCTTTTAGTAGCAGTATTTGTTGTTTGAATCACAAACCCCTATTGTCAAATCATATGTACAAAGAACTCCTTTACAGTTGTTTATGAAGCCCATTGTGGGATCAAGTCCCTTTACTGTAAAAGGACTAAAAGATGCTCTTTACCAGGTCTTCTCACACCATTTAGTTTGAGCACCAGCAGAAGCACCATTAGTAAAAAATCCTGCAACACAGAGGAGGTGCATAGGTGCATAGTCTCAGAAAATCTAAGTAATCTGATCAATATATTCTGACCACTCCCTTGGCTGCTCTGATTGGATAAGTAAATCATTTTGACTTGATTTAAGTAAGGATGGAAATGCATTCACTCTATGTTTACATCTGCATAGTTTATTTCTTTTTTGACTACTTCTGATTAAAATGAGGTAAGATGAAGATCAAATCCATTGCAGCCACAACCTTAAGGCTAAAACAAGCCAGAGAACTGGAAAGCCTTGCTCATGCAGCCAAGAAAACCTCTTGATGCTGCACGCAAGGTTCAAGCCTGTTATCAGTCAGATCAAAGTTCTTCGTTTTACCAACAAGAAATGACAATAGAAAACCTAAAATCACTTAATCTGAATTGAGTGGAACATGCTAGTAAGGGGACACAACATCAAATTTAGAAATGCTGAAGATGAAGATGCTCTAGAAATGGATGGCAGGTAAAAAAAAAAAAAAAAGGTTAAAAAAGAAGCCACTGCGTGCCACAGAGGAAAAATATAGCTCAGCAACACAATCTGATGATTACAACACACCAAGGGTCATGATAGCCAGGTAGAGGGATCAGATGTCACCAGGTGGGTCAGAAGGGCAGTGAGGATTGAAAAACCATGACAAGAGTCAGGCGGAGGAGCCAACCAGAGCCAGAGGAGTCAGTCAGGCAGCAAGACAACCATGATCTTGAACCAGTCAAAGGAAGAAGGAGGAAGGAAGAAATACTGGGCTGGCAGACAGTCATGAGATCTCTGCTGGGTGGATCAAGAGGGTGTCATTGGCCTGAACCCATTCAGCATGTGGCAAACAGGTGAGGTGACCTAGGTGAGATCTCTGATACGGGGCTCCCGTGTTGATCACACGTCCGAGCAACAATCTGACACACAGAGAACATCTCTTTCTCCATATTGTTCCCTCTCCTACCACTTCAGTTGTGAATCTCTAATCTTGTGTGAAGGAAGTGGAGTTTGTCTTTGTCCTGTTCACACCAAGAAGAGGTCCCACATCACCTTTAGCAGAAACATGAAAAAAAAAAAAAGGTTTAAGTTTCAGTTTGGAAAAATACAACAACTTCAGTGACTCTTTTTGAGCCCTATTAATATATTGTTCACTTTGTGTCTATGTGTGTCCAAATGTGTGAAATTACCTGCTCAGCTGTCAGTCTCCATGCAGGACCTGCACACCTGAGTTCCCCCTCCTCTTCCTGGGAAAAAAAGGTCCCATTGCTGGGTACTGATTAAGTGGAGGTAATAAATGTTTCATTGGGTAGTGTTACAACATCGTGGCATGGCTGTGCTCCTCCAGTAGTGACTGAATCATCTAAATATGAGAAAAATATAAAGTCTAAATGTCATGAACCTGTTAAGATTTCTTTTTTTAAATGCTGCAGACTCTACAAGCAGAGAGGATATTAAGAAAGTCTTAAATATATCTCACCCCTCAAAACAACATTAGAGCTTTGGTTGTCACAGCAAGGATTATGCCCAAATGCCCTCCTCGTCATCCTGTTGTTGGCGGTGTTATGCATGAGGAGAAGAAAGAAGACAGAAACTGCTGTTCAAAAGTGCTCACTGGCCCACCAGGCAATGTGACAGAAAACATAAGCATACTTAAAGTACGCGTCAAGGGTAATTGGTAAAGGATAATGAACTTTAAGATTTTTTTTGTTTGTTTTATGTTTTTAATCAAACTAGCATGTGGTATTGGAAGGACTAGAAATCTGCCTTAATGATTAATACAAACATCTGGTGACTGAGGTCTCATTAACAATTATTTCTGTGTTTAGATACTCTAACAACTACTTTTGGATTAAATATTTTGTCTACAAAAAATCTTAACATTGCATGTATTATCTGAATGCTGTGCTCTTGTTCATTTTTTATTTTTCTGTTTGCTAACTGAAAACTTGAAAAAGCATTACTTTAATATAGTATATTTATTACTTTACTAACACAGATAACATCTGTGATCTTACCTGGTCTGGGGAAGGGCGGTGACCAGCATGCGGGGGTCCTCGGGCTGGCCCCCCACGGTGGTGGGGGGAAGGGTGACGTGGATGCTGGGCATGGTGTGCGTGCTGCGGATGCTGGGGGTGCATGGGATGCTGTGGATGTGGATGTTGGGGGTGCGGCCCCTGTTGTGGAGGTCCATGTGGGTGCTGAGGGTGAGGGTGCTGCGGAGGCAGATGCCCATGTGGGTGCTGTGGAGGATGCTGGGGATGCTGTTGATGAGGGTGCTGGGGTTGTGGAGGGCGTGGGTGCTGTTGATGCTGGGGAGGTGGTTGGGGGTGCTGAGGGTGTTGCTGGTGAGGAGGGTGAGGGTACTGAGGTTGTGGCTGCTGTGGGTGTGGGTGCTGCTGGGGGGCCTGTGGGTGCTGTGGGTGTTGCAGATGCTGTGGGTGTTGTGGGTGCGGGGCATGTGGATATGGAGTCTGCTGAGGGTGGGGAGCGTGGGGGTACTGGGGCTGGGGCTGGGGCTGAGGTTGAGCATGTGTGGGCTGAGGCTGGGGGTGGTGAGGAGCATGTGGATGATATTGCTCATCTTCATAGTTGTCGGCTATCAGCTTCATTCTGCTTTGTGTCTGTAAGAAGAGGAAAGCGATTAGTGCATGATTATCTGCAGTTATAAGGAGCATCACTCCTTCACAGTGATGGCAAGATATGAAACAGAAGCACCTTATAATCATAAACAGTATATGAAAGTGGACAGAACCACTGTGGTGTCTCAGATTGCTTTGGGGGCTACAATAATGAAGCCTCAATTAGGCACTTAGGCCATTTTTTTAATGCCAAAGTCACAAGTGAGGACACTGGACACTAACGTGGCAACAACTTGTCAGTCACTTAGTAACTGTAGCTGTCATAATTTATAATATAAACATTAAGTTGTTTTAAATAAGGCTTCAAACTGGTGAAACTTATCAGATAATTGTTTACTGAAATAAATGACATTCAATGGAAGGTAATTTTCTTGTTTTCCATATACAATTGGATTTATTTTCGCAGCTAGAGGCATCATCCCCTACTGGCCATTATTAAGAATATAACTTTAAGGCACTTCTACTATGGCTTTGGACCCTGAGGCTTCACCTATATTTTATATACAGTCTGAGGTTAAACTACAATACAGGTCTGTAATCTAAACGCTGAGGCTCATAGGGATCAGTTTTTGTGTTATCAAGGTGACAAACAGATGGAGGAGTTTGGAATTAATAGAGACTTAAGACATAAAGACATAAAAATGATTCTGAACTTGCAAAGTGGCCATGCCATGATGACCAAGTAGAAAATTATTTGTCTGACTTGTGCAGTGACATTTTTCTTTTTGATTACCGTGGTAACAAGCATCAGCGCAGATAGAAAGTATGCTGCAGTACTAACATGTTGTTTGAGCTGGTGCATCAGTTTGTCCCGCTCCCTCTTGAGGGCTAGCACCTCCTCCTGGGTTTTCTTTTTATTCGAGGCAGAGAGCTCCAGTAGCGCAATATTAGCATCTTTCTCACTAATGGCTGCCAGTAGAGCTTGTTGTCTAAAAGAAAAACAGTATAAAACATTACAGTAGCATATAAAACAAAAACAAAACCACCGGCCAGTTCATGAAGCTATTTCTCTAAAACTGCTACAATTAATACTGCATACAGTCATGTGAAGAAGAAAGTACACCCTCTTTCAATCCTAAGGTTTTAGGTATCAGGGGAAAAAAATCATCTGGTCCTTCCAAGGTTTTAAAATAATTTAAATGCAACCTTAGATGTTCAGCAATACAACATATCAAAGAAGCACTGTGTGAAAAACTAGTGTGTGTGGTCATGTATAACATTTTAATATGTATATTTTAATGTCCTGACAATGAATCTGTAATCTTATAATGTTGTAATGTTTTGAACTACATGTTCCTTTCACCATATATATTTTTATATATGCACTTCTTTTTTTAACCACTTACAGGCAAGGAACCAAATATGGTGGCTTCATTGACCTTGATTTTCTACATGAAAATGAAACATTTTGAAAAATGTCACAAAAGTCCTTAAGTCTTGTTATGTCCTCCAATAGCACTCTGAGGTTGAAATTTTGAATTTCAAAGTATTTCAATGAGTGTCCTATAAAGGTTTAAGGTCTTGCTACAGCATTTCAATCAGGTTGTGGTCTGGACTTTGACTGGGCCATTGCAGCACCTTGATTCTTTTCCTTTTCAGTCATTCTGTTGTAGATTTACTGCAGTGTTTGGGATCATCGTCCTGTTGCATGATCTAATTTGGCCAAGTTTTAGCTGTGTCCTCACATCTGACTTTAGTATACAGAGGAGTTCATGGTCAACTCAGTGACTGCAAGGCGCCCAGGTCCCAGATCATCACCCCTTAATCACTGTGCTGACAGCTGGTATGAAGTGTTTATACTCATATCAGACATGGTGCTGTGCAAACAGCTCCACTTTGGTCTCATCTGCCCATATGACATTGTTCCAGAAGTCTTGTGGTTTGTTCAGATGCAGTTTTACAAACCCAAGATGTGCTGCCATGTTTTTTCTCCTGGCAGCCCTTCCAAACAAGCCATACTTTTCAGTCTTTTTCTAATATTACTTTCATGAATTTTAAGTTAATGCATTAAACTGGTTGGGAAATCTGGGATACTGTGATCTGTGACTTAAAAGCAAGTAAGGTTGTGGTTGTAGCAGATTAGCTTAGCATAAAGACTCAAAACAGAAGAAGTATATTCTCTCTCTCTCTCCCTCTCTCCCTCCCTCCCTCCCCCCCTCCCCTTATATATATATATATAAGGCTTGTTTTAGCCTTATATATATATATAAAAAGTGGTTATGTTTATGTCCGGTTGTTTCTTGTCTTAGCTTTTTCCCAAAATATTATATAATATAAATATAATATATATTATATAATATAAACAAACTGAAACTGTAAGGTTTATAAGTTAAATAAGCAAATAATAAAAAGAAATCTTGAGAATTTAAACTGCACATTGGATTAAATAAAAAACCTCTATGTTCTATTGCTGTCCTCAAATGTATAAAGGGTGCTATTTCAGTCTATACTATAATAACAAGTTGGATTACATTTTCAGAAAAGAAATTAATCCGAGGCTTAATTAGAAACACATTTTTAAAAAGGAGGAGAAAATGTAGGCCACCATGCTGAGAATAGCAGCAAATCTCAGAAAATACCAACTTCATTTCAAGGATCTCCTCCAGCTGTTTTCTGCGCTCTTGTCTCATGTTGGTGAGGTGGGTGTCCCTCTCCTGCAAAGACTGCTGTGTGGAGGAAAGACGCTGCTTGGTGGCATCCAACTCCTGCCTTGTCCTTTCTAGTGTGTTCATAAGCTCCTCCAACTGACATTTGGGGAAACAAAGACACATATCTCATTAGGTAATTATTAAACTATGTATCAGCAGGGGTAAATACTTCTTTTATCAAGGTACATCACCTTCAAGTGGTGACCACCATCTATTGAGCTGTCCTTTCGAGGGTCCTGTCCTAAGCCTTTCTTGTCCCCTTGTGTCCCCAATTTGATGTTCGAACCCTTTTTAGCCTGATCTTTACCTCCTTGTCTGCAAAACCACAAAAATTTAAGAGTATTTCGATGCTGGTCATGTTGTAAAAAAAAAACAAAAAACATTCTTGAGGCAGTAGAGTTATATGAAAAATAAACAGACATACGAACGAAAATGTGGAGCACAAACAAGCAAAACCAGTACAGCAACAGGGGTTCATGTCAAGTGCATTTTGAATGAATCCTGTTTCAAAATAGTACCAGTCATGAGATCACCAGGAGCAGCAACAAGACATGAGCATCACGGATGTAGCGATAGCTTCATGTTAATTATATTGCTGAGATAACTCACAGGTTTAAGCACCAGAGTTAGGATGGAGTTGGGTAAGAGATGGAGATGTAATGGGAGCAGGGCATTACTTACCTGGGAGCTAGACTGCAGATGGGAAAAGGAAAAGGCAGAAGAAAAGGGGATGATGAAACGAGTGAAGACGACATTGGAAGCAGGAAATAAGAGAACACACAGGAAAAAGTTAAAAAACAAAAACAAAAGAGAGAGACATTAGAACCAGAACATAAAGAAACAGTCACAAGAAGAAAAAAAAATACAGTGAACCCAGAGGCGATTACGCTGTGTTCATTGCTCATCAAACAACATGGGAAATTACAAACTCATCTGTGGCAGTCACTGCTCTGCAGTCTGACACAGCTAATGCAGGATGCACCCTCTCTGAAAACAAGGAACCATGTGCATCTGCTCCCAAGCCTGGGAGTGGCAGACATGCATTCAGTCAGGCAAAAGTTAGCCGGGCAAAAGAAGAGGCAAGGACGGGTTTGAGCGCCGAGCACAAGGAGAGGAAGCCAACAGTGGTTTGATCAAGTGGGCAAGAAGGATGCTAGTGGGAGAATCAGTTATGGATGGTTGGAGGGTTGTTCAGACAGAAGAGACCTGACTGAACTGACACACTTCAGGACTGAGGGCTCAGTCCAGACCCTACCTAATACAGCACCCCACGCTGAGCGTGTGTAGACCTGGAGCACAGCAGCTCTATTCATGCAGGCCACTAGGCTGATCTTTTCCTTTAGTGTCTGGTAGGGCAAGCTAGGCAGGGAAGTTTGGAATGGAGAGCAGGAAGAAGGGGGCACTGGAAAATACCACTTGAGGAGAGAGGAGCTGTCGGGTGATGTTAATGGGATGTGAGGATGCAAGGGTGGCTGGGTCACAGAGGGTGAGGCGAGCAGATGGGTGGCTGGAATGAGAAGGGGAAGCGTGCTCGTGGCAAGAGCAGGCCTCAGCAAAAGGACAAACACTTCCTACAATAAGCTAGTACAAACAGCCAACGCCACAAAAAGACACAAAAGGATGTACATGTGTGTGTCTTCAAGTGTGTTAAAAGGATGCTATTTCAACAGATAACACAAAAGTACGTGATTATAGCAACCTCAAATAAAATGTAAAAAATTAAGAAAGTGGGTAAATCACACCAGGTTCTATGGATAAAGCTGCTGAGGAGCACAGTATTTGCAGCATTATTAGTACTAAACATTTATAGTATATGCAAGCACATTTTAATTAGGGTTACGAATTACAACTGTAAAATGTTTCCTGTTTAAACTGCAAATTTTTCTTTGGCAGTTTGCTGAAACCCTGGTGTGACTGATTTTACTGTGTGACTGTACCATGCATCACTATAGAAACAGGCCAAAAGAGGAATAAATGAGTAAAGTAACATCTGGTGCAAAGGAATACAAAACAATATATGCCACTTTGGACATATATTTCCATTGTTATTACCTGATGTGTTGCACTTATATGAAGTACAATCCTTAGACTTTAAAGTCTGAACTTCATATTTAATTATCATTTTGAGACATATAGTCAATTTTGCACAAGCAATTACACAGTTGTTACGTGGTTCTTTAATTTGCTGTGATTGTTCATACAGCATCTTTACATCATCAGTGTACAAATGACTACTGCCCAAAAATAGACATGCAATGCAAACTCCTCTCTTACACATGTGTACATGCACACGCACACAATCACATGATCAAAATACAGTCATGGCACAGATGCAAACTAGAAAGCAAACACGTGCTAAAGAAATAAAAGCAAACATGAATCCAGGGATCTTTGTATCATGTGCACAAGTAAAGCAATGGCACCACGGACTAAAAACAGATTGTGTCACTGTGATACAAAGATTTGTGAATCCTTTAGACAGCAGGCAGACCCAGGCACACAGGTGAAACCAGATGCAGTTGCGGCAGTCGCAGTCGGAGACTTTAACCACGCAGCCAAGCCTTAAGTGCCAGGGCAGAGCACTCACTTTCCCAGGAAATCCCACACCATGCCCCCTATCTGCTGGGGAGCATTGGACACAGAAGGGAGCGGGTCAGGGGGAGCTCTGCCACCGGGACGAGGGGTGGGGCGGGGGGCAGAGGGAGGGGGGCTGGTGTTGGGGGGGGGTCACAACAGAGAAAGAGTTGCAAGGGAGATGAAGAAGAGATTTGAAAAATCAGAATCAGATTCAAGAACAGAATAGAAGTAGATTGAAAATGGTCCATGGCAGGGGGTAAAGAAAGGGACCAGTGAGCATGATGCAGAAGATAGAAAGGGAAACAGGATGGAGAAAAGTGGGTAAAGATGGCAAAAAAAGGACAAGAACACGCAATTAATCAAACACCACTAAAAAAATTAGCATAACAGTCACCCTATAATGAGCCGAGAACGGAACATATAAGTGTTTTTAATAGTAAGTGGTGACAGGGAAGAAGGGCTGTGTGGTCCTCATGCAGTTCAACCAATCCTTATGTCAGTCTCATCAGTCTGAATCCTGTCCATGTAAACGTTGATGATCTCCTTCATTAGCCAAACCAAAGAGTAAATCTGCTTCCCATGTTGAGACTGTGAACTGTGTACTGCTCCCAACAGTAAGCCAAGAACCAGAGAGGCCACCCACTTTGTTTATGCAGTCCATTAACTGAATTCAGTTGAGCTCTTCCAAAAGTGAAGTGACTGAATGGAACGCTGTTGCAAGTTACAAACAGAGCCTTAAGGCATATCAAAAGTTAAACCTGCTGTCCACTCCAAGGTGTGTGCTGAGTGTGTTATCCAATACCATCAAGTGCAGTACAGTGTGATAACATCACATCTGAACATAACATGGAAATGACATGAAAATTTGTGCAAAGGTACATGGAAAGTCACCCAAAATATGAAGAACACAGAGGACTCTAAAGTTGACAAACACATCCATCCAGCTTGAGAACAGACTGCTCAGAGCTACTCAGTACAAACAGCAGCACACTGTATTGCTTATAGTAATAACATTAGAGATTTTGGTCAAAATTACAAAATAACCCAATTTGTCTGAAGGTGAAAGGTGTTGTGTTTGTGATGTGATAGAGGTCAATAGCTCAAAACCCAAAACTTTGCACATGGTTACAATGCAACATGAGAAAAAAGTTGGGTTTTTTTTGTTTTGTTTTTTTGAAAATGTTGTGAACCAGCCCATAGAAAACTAATACATTATTTATGACATATCTAGCTTTTCTTTGTATCATATACACTTCTTTGAGCACTTTTTTTTAACTGCATACCACCAAACATGAATGAGGAACTGGCAATCACAAGGTAATTAAGCCCTATAGCACATCCTAATTGAAAGTCTTTTTTTCACTACATGGGACCATCATTTCCAAAATTCACCTTATGTTGTGTCTTATAAGACACAAAACTAACAATAGAGACCACGAACGCTTTAAAGAAAAGTGTTTCCTGAGGTTATTTTCATGATCAGTGCGGTCATTTTCTCATGCACTCATACCATCGGATTTCTTTTTGCATAGCAGGAGGCACTACCACCAATAGAAATAATGCAGATTTAGGAAACATCAGTCTTAGTTTCCTAAACCTGCTATATCCATCTGTTATATACAGTCTATGGTCATATATCAAATTAAAATTTTATATATTATGTGTATATATTGAATGCTTTGGTCAAAGCTGAGTGGAAGCATATATCAGCTAAATGATAAATAGAGAATGCACTTATCGCGCGTTTGCTTCAGATGAACATGTTAAATTAAGTAAGAATTTTGCTGAAACTGCAGACAGGTATACTAATTTAAACTTTATACCCATAACTACAGTAGATACAACAGACTGTAAGGTGAGGGGGGGGGGTAAAACCCATACAGGTTAACTGCAGTCAGAATTAGTTACCTTTCCAATTCAGCAATCTTCTTGTCCTTATCATTCTTTTCGGTCTCCACCTCTCGTAGGATGTCCAGGAGTCTCTCCACCTCTGTCTGAGCCTTGCTGGCTTCATCCTTGTAGTAGCTCACCTCCTTTTCCAGCAGCTTCACCCGGTCCACATACTCTGGGTTCCCTCTAGAGCCTGACTGCTGCTCCACTTCATGGGCTTTCTGCATCCGTGTTCCAAGAAAAGACAAATACAAACACGCACACACCCAAAAGCACACAGTTAACATTACCGTATCAACAAAACTGCGCAGCGCAGCGCAGGATGTTTTACTGCTGATGAAAAAGAGACACATATAGTACACTGTGGTCCATCAGTGACTTATATTATCTACTTCCCTTCTACTCTGCCTGTACTTCTAAATGAATAAAGCAGAGTCAAATGATGTGGGCAAGGGCATCATTACTAGCACTGGCTCATTAGTTTTAACAAAGCTATTATTTAGCTGTAATTAAATGGTCCACTGAGACTCCCAGTCACTTCGTACACATGGACCTCAGGATAGTCTGTGTGAGTTTTTTTTAATGTCTTAAAAACAATAAGAAATCATTGCAAGTTAAGCTTTAAATCATCCTACTGGTTCACTGACTATCAAAATCAAAGATCTAGTTTTTGGACAGCAAGGACAACTCTCCATGAATTTCACTACAGCGGTACACATCACCCTTGACAATACGCAACCACACATGTCATCACATGTCACAAAGTTATACAGAGCCATCCACCAAAACACTGCAGTGACCTTCAATCACGGCTGATACCTTCGCTAACAGCACCACACGGAGACGAAAGAGAAGCGTGGCAACACTGATACTGACAACATGCACAAAGGTTGACCAAGTCATGCAAACCCAACAAAGCTGCACAGTCTTTGCAACTGTCAGTCCAAAGAATGAAGAAAGAGAAGCAAGGGCAAAAAAGTAAATCTGTTTTAAGTATCATATTTTAAGCATGAGGAATGATGCTAGAATTTAGCTTGTAGAAAAATAAGGATGGTTTGATATAAAATGCACATAAATTCAATTATGATTCAATGATCTTTGTTGAACTTTGTGAAAAATAATTACAAGAGATAGTTCTTCAACAACAAACTGCCCTCCACGGCAGATTTTGCAGTGATCATTATGCTACAGAAGGGAGCCTTTATAGGAGGCTATAGAAAGGAAGCATTGGAGGACTGGTGGATTTTGTATTTCTATTAATTTATTTATTTGATTGCTTTCTGGGGTTTTTTATTCCGTTTTTATTATCTATAATATTTGCTAAGAACCTTTGACATTACCAAGTGCCACAAAACACATGAAAGTGGTTCAAATGAGAAGCTATCAATATCTGATAATAATTCATTGACAAATAGTTTGACAAACATTTTTTTGAGATATATACTGAGATGTTAAAACACACTAAACTGCAATTCTGTTCTGAAAAAATGTAATATTTAAATAAAATTCAACAACAAAAACATATTTGAGAAGGGTTTGTTTACTCTGTTTGCCTCTGTTGTTTTTCATTCATGTGTTGTAAGTGGACCAAATATGAGGAAACTTCGGGTCACGTCCTGTGACTTCCACTGCCTAAAGTTTCTGAAAGTCTTTGTGAAGAGCCTGATATTAATTTGTTACATTCCCCACATGTACTTCTATGATGAAACACAGGTGTGCTGTATTTGAGATCAGTGTATTCTGTATAATTCCTGTAATCACATAATTTCCTTGGTGAAGGCTTAGTGACCGAAAACCTCACCATTAAATTTACTAATTATTACAAAATTGTATGAACATTTATTTTTAGATCGTTGTCACACTGAAACATTTTTCTCTACTGTGGAAAAATATCACAATGTACTAAGCCTACCCACTGAAAAATATCTACAAACCCACAACTTTAAGAACTTCATAAGTAGTTAAAACTAATGCAACAGTCCTGCAATTAATTAGCTACCTGAGTCTACATAAGACCATAAAGAGTTGTAGTTGCAGTGCTGCTGAAATGTACTGTTTTATATACTGACAGGAGTTTCAGTTATTTTGTCCATAATATGAGGCTATACTAAATAATAATAATAAAGACTTTTAAATATATTATATAATATAATGGGTTATAATTCAATAATACAGCATCTTCCAAAATTATAACAAAGTTAAATAAAAACCTGTATAAAAGGAAATTAACCTTCATAAAAAAAGGAAATTAACCTTCATTAAATAAAAAGTGAAATTATCCTTGTTAAAAAAAAGGAAATTGACCTTCATTTAAAAAAGAAAAGGAAATTAACCTTCATTAAAAAAAAGTGAAATTATCCATGAAAAAAAAAGGAAATTGACATTTATTTATTAAAAAAGAAAAAAAAAAGGAAATTAACCTTCATAAAGATAGAATTTATTGCAGGATTGTTGTTTTAGTTTGAGCTAGTCATACTTAATAAAATGGCAGTGGGATCTGTATTGAGGAAATTCCAGCTGACAGAGTAAACCTTCAATACTGCATATGTAGCACCAGTTTCACCACGTGACACAAACAGTTACAGGATGAGCACAGTGCACAGGACTCTGAGTGCAGCTCATTATATCAGTACAGTGCAATGAGCAACATGCATCCTGGGTGGGTGAAAGCAGGGCCTGTGCTGGGATTTGGCATGATCACCATCTAGCATAGTTCAAGGAACTTATCAGTGTCCTCATGCTTTCAATATGTGCCTCAGAGAGCTCAGGAGAGGGACTTACAGGAGTGTTCATGTGACTGAATAGCTGCTCAGCTTGCTACATTGCAAACAGAGGGTTTGAGGATGGAACATGGAGGGAGACGGGGAAGTCCCGGGAGAGTAAATGTCAGGATTGAGTTTGAGCCAAAGAGAGAACAGCAGGATCAGACATGGTACAATACATGTTTGACAGATAAGTAACATAGTAAACATGTTGTTAGGCTAACAGAAACACAAAACAGACAAACACAAAGGAAGAGATATAGGGACAGTCTTAAGGAGGAGAAGGAGAAGGCAAAGGGGGGGGGATTTAAAGACAGTCTGCTCCTTGTGTCACCCAAACAAAGCATACCAGCCTGTTACAGGAGACAAAGCATGATGGTAGCCATTAGCCTAATGAAGTGTGCTTTATGTAAGGCCTGCTCATGTGCCTTGTTCAGGTCCAAAGAAATAGCTTAATGAAGGACAACATGTTTTCAGAAGTTAGGCCTTGGTATTCTTGTTTTAATAGTGCTACTTTAATTATTAAATGGGACAGAGTTAGCTCCACCAAATAATCTATGATCATACATATTCATCCTCCAAAGGACATTAACACACAGTACAAGATCGAACCAGCAGGAAAATATGTACAGAGAAAATATACTACACCAATCATTTCCAATTCAAGATTACAAAGGAATAGTTAACCTTTTTTTCTTATGTCTGTATCTGCTTAATAGACTCCACTGAAGTGGTCCCTGAACTCACAATGAGCTAATTCCTTTCTTTACAGTGGACACTCAGCTCTGACTTCTTATCTACAGTTTGGTTCAATTAAAGAGAGACATCGCTACAGTCTTCATTCAGAGTAGAGAAGCTCTCTGCAATTCAGACAAAGAGGAATCCATATTTCTGTAGAAAATTTTGCAGTATTAGGTGCTAAAATGGACAGCTTTTATTCAAATCTTGTGGAAATCATCGGTGGAAAGTTTTCATTTATATATGACCTTCAATAAGAGTAGGATTAGTGGACATTTTGAGTTCATTCTTCACAGTTGAGCACTGATAGCAAAAAAGTGTAACCACAAAGTCCAGAATGTAGCTGCACACAGGTTTTTAAACACAAGTTTCCTGAGCAGATGAAGCTGCTTAATTCCTGTGGAACTGTGTTTGTTTAGACTTTAAATGGCAATCATATGATGCAATCCAAAGCTTAGGAGCAACTTCGACATGAAACGTCTTGTGGCACTGTTTTCCCGACACCTGTGAATTTGCATGGATCCGGTATAATGCTAGCTTTACTACACTGTTTTGCCCCAAATCAGGACTGCAGATGTTTCTACCTTTACTTGCTTTTCCTTAAAACTGAAGCACACCAGATCTTTTAAAGCAAAAAAAACCATTCTCAAATTAGGGAAGGCTGCAACAAGCACCTGTGTAAAAATGTGCATTAGACAAATTTTGTTTTAGATGGTTGCGGGTACCATAATCTGCAATTATTTCTTCCAAAACAACTTGCTGAAAACGTCTGCATCTGGCACGACAATAAAATGCAGCTTAATATAAAATATAGCTCTACAGGTTAAAAACTGTGAACTACTCATTTCCTAAAATATAAATCAAAGCACTACATTATCCTGTGTTAGGTGATCCAGTGGTGAGAGACGCACACCTACCTTCTGTAACTGTGTCTCCAACTTACTACATTCCTCTTTTTTCTGCTCGATTGCAATCTCCAGTGATTTAAGCTTTGAATCCTTCTTGAGGCCAGAGGATGCCAGGGATGATGCATGCTCTTTCAGATCAATGAGACTGGACTGCAGGTGAATAGTCAGGATAGACAGCAGAGTGTCAGCAAGTGCAACTAAGTTACAGTGCTTTTGCTTAAATGGCACCTGAGAGTTTCAGTATTTGCCGTACTTAAAAAGAGGTATGGTGCACGCTCTGCAGCACAGAGAAATAGAAATTTGTGCAAGACACAGTCATGTGTATACAGCCCTACATCCTTATAAAGAAAATCTCTTTGCTCACTGACCTCTTTTTCTGTTAGTTCTATCTGCAGGCTGTTCACCTTCTCCTTCAATTCCTTGTTCTCTTTCTTATATGATTCCACTTCTTCCAGTCGTTCTCTGTCTTCCCTCTCCCTTTGGTCCTTCAAACGCTCTATAATCCTCTCCTGACACACAGAAGGACAAGGAATTAAAACAAAATGACTAAATAGTTAGAGTTCATACATGTTAAGACATTTACTTAAGATTGCTCTAGCTTAGAGATGAAAAAGTAACCTTTAGGAGCAGATAATCTGTTTTCAAAGAATCGAATCAGGGATTTGCATCTGTTAATTCCTTTAAAAAAATTTTAAAAAAGAATTATAACCTTAATTTATTAGTGAAACCCTTAATATCTCCAGTTATGCGAAATTAACATTACAAATGAAATAAGAGCACTTATTAAGAAATTAGGTTAAGATTAAACTAAAATCATAAATTAAGGTAGATACCAGGCCATCTTGGAATTTAAGACCAGCTATATGCTCGAAATACAAAACACAAATAATGATATCAAAGGCAACTAGAGGATTACATCAGCCCTTTAGTGAATTATACATAAATCTGTAAACTGTAATAGAGTTAGAACCTGTATTTACTGAGGTTCCACTATTTTTAGGAAGCCTGAGAAAGGTCGAGCCTGATTGAGCCTTTTGAATCACTATGAAGGGACTTCATACAACAGCTTAGGTGTTTGCTGTCAGTGCAGAGCAGTGCATACTGTTTCCTAAACTACAGCGTAGATGCACGAGGGGGGTATATTAAGGTCTGCATGAGTTACATTTAAAGTGTATTCATCTCTCTTCCTTGATATCAAGTAATATCAATAATAAATTTATATTTTATACTATTCATACTTATTTTCGAACAAGTGTGAATCTGCTCTCATCATAGTTTCCACAACATCATCGGTTAATGTATTATTCATCCAGACAGTTCTGTACAATTGCTCCTCAGCAGCTCGAGAGACCTCTTAAATTTAAGTGCATTTTTAAATTGAAAGATTTTACTACACAGTTTGTACTGGTAAATTTTTTTGTTTAAGAGGACAGTAGAAATCAAATATTTTTACTATCATCCTTTTTTAAAGGAACACTTTAACATATGTGGAGATGTCACCAGCTGCCAGCTAACTAAGCTTAAAGTCTAGAAATAGGAGGAAGGGGTTCTGTAGTTTGTGTCTGTTCAAAATCCCCTTAGAAGCAGCTCTAAAGTTCAGTTTTATTTATAACAACACCGAAGCTTACAGTATTCTGTTTGAAGAGTTTGGCTTTTGCTAAATTTGCTAAATAAAAAAAAAAGATTCATGTCAGTGGGGTGGACACCTACTTTATGCACTTAAAAATGACAGTTCCAAAAGAGCTTGAAGGATTTAGTTGCCTAAAAGCTGTTAGTCTCGACAGTGAACATTCTTGCATCGAATCTTCCCAGTATAAAAAGGAATATCCAGTTAAAGTTAAAAAGGTAAGGCCTCAGTCACACAGGCTTAGACCTGTTGGCAATCATCTAGCAACCACTGGCCACAGGAAAAATGTCTATCCCCCAATCGGTTGCTGGAGGTTGCTGGCAGTCACTAGCATGAAATTGGTTGCAAATGGGTACTGTGCTCCACCAAAAACCTTCTTGCGATTGCTTTGGTGGCTAGCAGGTTGTTGCCATCACCAATAGTTTGCATGGAAAACACTGACTTGTCTGTAGACACTTGCAAACTACTCGCCAAATGATAGTCAACCTGTGCAACTTACTGCTGCAACCAACACTTTTCAAAAGGTGCAACTTTTCCCTTTTAAATCCAGAATTTAATCTTAAATCCTTCTCCTCACATAAATCCCATGGACCATATTATCCCAGTAGAGCACGTTGCTCTCAGACTGCTGGCTTTCTTGTGGTTCCTAGAGTTTCTAAAAGTAGAATAGGAGGCAGAGCTTTCAGCTTTCAGGCCCCTCTTCTGTGGAATCAGCTCCCAGTTTGGATTCAGGAGACAGGCACCCTCTCTATTTTTAAGATCAGACTTAAAGCTTTCCATTTTGATAAAGCTTATAGTTAGGGCTGGATCAGGTGACCCTGAATCATCCCTTAGTTATGCTGCAATAGGCCGAGGCTGCTGGGGGGCTTCCGATGTTGCACTGAGTGTTTCTTCTCAACTCCCATCTTTTCACTCTGTGTGTTTATACACGACTATTGCACATAATCATTAGTCATTTTTAAACTCTGGCTCTCTCCCCCATAGTGTGTCTTTTGTCCTGTCTCCTTCCCCTCACCCCCAACCGATTCCTGCAGATGGCTGCCCCTCCCAGAGCCTGGTTCTGCCGGTAGTTTGTTCCTTGAGACAACCTTTGTGAATTGAATTGAATTGAGGGCAAACAGTCTCCATTTCAACTTCTTTCAAGTTTCATTACAGAAAAACTATTTGCAAACAATCCAGTGCCTTCCATACAAACTACAAACTAATGTGCCGATCTGATGCAGACCAAAACAATCACAAGCAGGTTTTTGGTGCAGCACCCTCATAGTGACCATTTTCACCTATTGACAGCCACCAACCAGTCAGGAAATATACTTTTTCCTTAGCAGAGCAGAGATTGCCCAGGATTCATGGACCAGTTAAAAAAACTTTCTTAATCTATATTTCATCTGCCACATCAACCAACATGTAAAAATTTGGTCCTGGTGGGCTTTGTCAGAGCATGGAAGAAAACACAGGTCACATCAATCACATTGAACAGTAATTAATAACCCATATACATCTTTTGAATAATAAGACACCAAAGCTTACAGTATTCTGTTTGAAGTATGTCTGTTTGAAAATATGGCAGTTCAGACATTGTTACAGGCTCTGTGGTATACTGTACAGCGCTGTAATCTACCTTCTCTGACAGTGCCTCCTCCAGGGTGGCCAAGGCAGTGTCTGTGTTACTGGAGTCGGTCTGCAGAGACTTGACCCTGTCCTTGAGGTTCCCTAGCTGCTTGTCTTTGTCCCGCAGCTGCTCCTGCAGGTTCTCAATCTGACTCAGAAACATAAGAAAAAAAAAATAGCAGCAAAACACAGGTAAAAAGCATGATCTCAAAACCAGAGCAATGTTTAAAGTTGGTGTCACTGTCATTTTCAGTGAGAGGAGAAGTCTCTGAAGCATCACACACTCTATAAACAGCACTCTTTCCATGTAAGAAGAAATACACAAAGAAAACTGTCAAACATTTAAGTTTTGAAAAGCAGAACTAAATGTAAAGCCAGATATATACCAAGCTGCTACCTGAACATTTACAACAACACAGTATGGTCTATCGCACTGTATTTTATTTATGATAGGATAAGAAAGCAACACAAAATAATGGCATGAGCAGAAAAACAAGGATTTAGAATTCATAATAATGATGAAAAAGATAAAAGTGCAGAGATGAGAGAGAGAAGGTGTGATCAGACACAAGAGAAGAAAAACAAAACAAAGGGAATGGGTGAGCAGGTCTGGGTGAGACAGGGAGTAACACTCAGAGTATTTATAGCACACACACAAATGAGAGCCAGTGAGGCAGAAATATCTGCTTGCTTGTCTTTCTGTGGACATTTTCCCCCTGAGAGCATGAGACTCTCTCGCATTTAATGGAGAGTGTAACCTCTCAGCTTTTTATTTTCACAGAGTGACTGGTTTAGTCCGGGACACAAAAATATGACAAAACAACCCACGTAGTCACTGTTCATTTCACATTTGGGACTACATCTGGAGTAATTACACATGCCTCCACACTACAGTGCAGTGCAGTCAAAAAATAAACAATAACTTGGTAGCAGAGTAATGCAGACAATCCAAGGTTTTGCTTACTGTGTGCCCTAAAAATTGTGAAGTCTTTGTTGCTTCCACTCTCACCTTCTTCTGCAAGACATTAATCTTCCTTTCTTTGACCTCAAGCATGTCCTTCATGTCCCTGATTTCTCCAGCGAGAGTACCCTTCTCCTCCGTCAGGTCCTGCAGCTGCTTGGTTTTCTTGTTCAAGAAGGACTCTTTCTCCTCCAGGCGTAGACGGAGAGCATCCACCTGAAGCGTATTAATACACATTTGTGGAAGCACACAGTGAAGTCTTAACTTAATTATTCCAAAAGTAGCATTATATATAAAACATTTGTAGGGAATGCAACATTTATTCAAAGTGCTTTTAAGTACTTATTTATCTTAACTTGCAGTAACCCCAGTGTAACTTCAGGAAGCAAAAAAAGAACACTGGCTGAGTATTTATTAAGGAAGTGTTTGCAGTTATTTACTTATTAATGCAAATTTGTGATCTTTCTGAGGTCTGTAATCTGTGACAGTGGCCTAAGTTACACTTCACTTACTAAAAAGCCTCCATAGCAAACACACTGCTGATTTGATTTGTGTTAATAAGCCTCAGGCCCAAGGTGAGCCTATTATTTGCTCGGTTTGGCTAGGAGTTCGAGAATGTTTGTGAAGCTGTGTATTGTAAAGTTAATTTATTGTAAGTGTACAGATAAGTTGAGCTTGTTTTATTACCTCTGTTTGCAGGATGGCAGCACGTTGCTCCTTGGCAGTGAGTGACTCTTTGAGCACCTCGATATGCTGTTTGCAGTCTGAGTTCTGGTTGTTGAGCGTCTCTAGCTTTGTCTGCAGAGCCAGCAGTTCTGACTCTTTCTTTGACAACTCTTGCTTCAGTTGGTCAATCTGTACATCACAGGAAGCAGGCCATCTGATCCAGACATTTTAATTGGGCAATGAAACAATTTTATAATCACAACATGCCCATATGAAAATCTTCCCCTAACAGTGAGCTAGTCTGCACAGCTTTTGCACTATTTTCATCGGCATGCTTCTCCCTCATTAAATATGCATTTGGGACTAACTCCCCTGCATTCATCATATATTATACATCATTTCTATTCATGATTGATGAAAAGAAGCCTAAAAATAGAATAACAAAACTGTGGCTGGTCTGCGCCTGGTCGTTTAACACGGAGAGCAAAATGTAAACACTCCAAAGAGACGTATCAGCCCAGAGAGCCACGGATACACACACGCCCTGACACTTTCACAGGTTTTAGGTAGCTATGCTGGGGTATATAATGCTAAGTCTGTTATGCAAGCGCAACTTATAATCCCTGACTAGTCTTAAAATGAAAGCAGCTGAAGGCAGTTAAATTAAAACAAAACTTTCATTGTGGCTTTGCGGGCAGACAATTTTTTTCACACTCCTTTAACTTACTGAACACATTGTGTTTCATTGGTGGCCACAATAATAAGGTAATGTGCTTTTCTATATATAATCAAGTATGGAAAGTATTTAAAAATGTCAGAGTGTATGTTTGCAGAGTTTACTTTTTTCCCTTTTGGCATTGAGCTGCTTTTAGATTTATTTTTTATTTATTTTCTTTGCCAACAGGACACTTTGTTGTTCTCACTACATGTTAAAACAGCTCATATAGATAACACAACACTTTCCAGTACTCTACCTTCTGCACAGCTTTGTACCTCGAGCAACATGCCTGCCATTTTATATTAAGCCATAGTTTCACAGCATCAGATTTTCTGCATCTGCATGCACAGTGCAGCTAGTCTCTACCTTAGTCTTCATAAACTTAGAGTGGTTCTTGTAGACCTCCATCTGTTTGATCTCCTCCTCTCTGTCCTCTGTGTTCAGTAAGCCGTTTGCCTTCAGCATTTGGATCTCATCCTCCAGGTCTCGAATGTTGCGCTCCAAAGACGCAATTTTGGTGTCCTGCACACAAACACGCGGAGGAGACACACCTCAAAACCAAGACTGGCATGTCCAAAAGTTGCATGCTGCAAATAAAGCTCAACTAAAGACAAGAGTCCAGGAAAGATATGGAGGGTAAAAGATTTAAAGAGAAATATAGACAGAGAGACTGAGGGGGGAAAAAAAGAAACAGAAATATATAGTGAGGTAAGCCAAGAAGCTCTTTGGTCTGGCTGAGAGCAACTGCAGTATCTGTCGGTGAAATCAGAAGCCTGCTACTCAGCTCCGTGCAGCAGCTCAGAGGATTAATCACCATTGGGAAATATTGAGCGCACATCCAGTACAGCGAGATCAACCGGGACCGGAGAGAAACGTGCAGGGGGAAAGGAAGAAAAGTAACAAGCCGTAGCTTTTGCCGTAGATGCTTGCAGATCAATGCAGATTCCAGTCTCTAGACTGCGACTGCGAGTGCAGCTTTAGCTTCACGGCTTTTTAAATAAATAATACAACGTCTTTAAGATTAGCCATGGTCCATCTCCCTCTCCAGCAGAGCATGGAGCAACCTTGTTCCTCTCTGTCTTTCTCTCTTTTTGTGTCCCTCCTTCTTTCCTCTTAGTGACTCTGAACTTGTGAACTTATGGCCGTTAGCAGGGTCAGTGATAGCCCACTGCAGAGGAAGACGGGAAATGTAATGAGGAATGATGGACTACCGGACAAGGATCTGAGGGGTTAACGTCAATGTATGAGCACTGCACATGTACATGCACTTCGCCCTGCTGCTGCTGCTGCACCTCACCTCAGTCTCTGTGTTACGAGACGAACATCAATGAACTAACACTGCTGCAATCGAGACAAGACACCGTACCTTTTAAGAGGAGTGATTTTATTCCATCCACATGTAATCACTGGTACATCGAACTGGTCAGTAAATCTTGCTCTTTATTTCTCTTTCCCTGCCTCTGTATGCCTCTCTGTCTCTCTATCTCCTTGTATACTGGCCTCTCACTGTCATAAACAACCACACCTGTTTCCATGGCAGCAGCAGGCAGGCTATATACTGTGCACTGTCTCTGGTGAGTGAGGAGGAGAGGGTGGGAGGGCTGTAGGGGAAGAGAGGGAGGGAGGCTTATTCGTGCTTCCATCAGCATCAACACAGCAGTGGGAGAGAGGAGAGGGGGAGAGATGCAGGGTCTTCCTGCACAGCACAGGAGGAGAAGGAGGCGGGACTTCCCTCGTGCTATATGAAAATCAACAGGATCCTAGAGCTCACATACCACATGACCATGCCAAGGGAGGCTGGAGCCCGCTCGGCACGGATCCAGCCGAGTGAGAGGGGCTGTGTCAGCTCAGCGATGATGTCATGATTTATTTTGAGGAAGTGATGTCAGGCCTCTGCAGTGGGGCTGGTGGTGTCTACAGTGGTTCATTGGATGGGCCCAATATCTCTAGTGCCATATCCAGCTGCTGTGCAACATGCTTATGTGAAGAGGGTGGGGTCCATCTTCCTAAAATATTCTCCATATAATATGTTTTTTCTAAGTATTTCAAATCCAACATGTTTTTAGGGCCTGCTTTCTCATCCACCATCAAATAGAAAATTCTAGATATCCTTTAATACTAATTTTTGTGCTATAATCCAGCCCAGCACACTTGCTGTGTTCAGAAACCTTGAATGAAATTTTAAAACAATGCTCTACAGTTCGGAACAATACTTGCTTGCAGAAAAAAAATGAGACTAAAATGGCAGAGATGGAGTCTGGGATGTTTGCAAACAATCTGTCATGTGGAAGAGAAAATGTCTTGTCATGAAACCAGTGCAGTGTGTTACTGTTTGGGGTAGTAGACCGTCTGTCAAGAGAGCCACAATAGCTGAAACAGTAATATTGACTCCTGTTTATGTTTGCACAACTGCTTTGTGTGTTAGGGTGTTGACGATTGACTCAGCTGCTGAGGATCACAGTCACAACAATAGCTTTGGCAGAATACACCAGCAAAGGCTCTGATTTAGACAGGCAGTGGCAAACATAATACCACGGCTCTGAAAGTCAGCCAGTTAGGTAAATACAAAAATGCCACCTGGCGTTATACAGAGGTGACGAAATATATTTGATGTCCTATCTGTTGGGGCCTGCTGTATGTGTTTATATACAGGCTGTATGTGAGTCTTACTTTCATCTCTATAATGGTCTGCAGGGCCTTAGTTTTACTTGGATCCTGATGCAGCTGATTTCTTCTGTGCAGTTCCTTAAAAAAAGACAGCAATTTGTAGCAGCAGTACAGCAAAATTGATTGCAATCTCTAATGAAAGCTAGATTATTAGATTAAAAGAAGGCTCACCTAACAATGCATAAAACTTTATGCTTACACATGCAAAATATTTCATGCAACTGCTCTTCAGTTTTTACTTCATACATTACATAATTGATACGATGCAGGAATAAGCAGCAGAGAATATTGATTTTGTGACATGCTGCACTGCCATCTAGTGACAACAAAACAAAAAATACAGTTTTAACTCTGACACAGTGAATCCAATGAATTAACATCCTCATCTTAACCCTGGTCATAGAATACCTCGCGCAAATGGATGTTTTCCTTCTCCTTTTGATCCAGAATGACCTCCAGGTGTCCCAGCTGAGCCTCTGCTTCAGCAATGCGCCGAGCTCTCTCCTGCTCCTCCTCCTCGGTTGCCCTTCCCGGGCCGGGAGGCAGCCCTTTGCTCTGCAGCATCTCAAGCAGTTTCTTAATGGACTCATCTCTGGCACCAAGGGTTTGTTTCTGGGTCTCGATCCTCAGTTCCATCTCCTCAAGGGTCTTTCTCAGCAAAAAGAGCTCTTTGGCCTGTCTGTCATGTTCGGCCTGCAGTCGACGGAAGTTCTCCTCTGTCAGCTCGATGGTGGTGAAATGCTCAGAACCAGAACGGTTTCCGCTCTCCTGCTGCAGCAGGTGGTTGAGGTCTCGCTGCGTGCGCAGTTCATCCTGCAGAGCTTGGATGGTCATCTGAAGATGCTACAAACACATGCATGTATACACACACACACACACAAGCTCACCAATTATTGAAAAAAATTATTTTTAGACAAAACCCACAATACAGCATTACAAAATAACACTACACATGGGGATAAACAAACATAAACATATACTTTTAAAGAGCTCTTGCATACAGATCTATGGATCAATACCACAGCAGGTTGAACATGGGGATCACATGACTTACCTTGAGCTTTAGATTTTAGGCTTATTTGTTGAAAAATGTGGAATACTGTAATCTAGTTTAAGTCCTCACTGTAGAGGTTTACAGCTGTTGAAGAAAAAATATTTTTTAAAAATAAGTGGTAACTGCCAAACATTAGTTTATTAGTGTGCTGTAAAAGGCTGCTCCTTTATTATGCACACAATAGCAGAAACACGCTGTTGCTGTCACAGGTCTTTGCTCTCTGACTTTCACCCTGAGCTAGAAGGGGCCAAGTGCATAAACTGTGTGTACACAAAAACCATGCATATTCCACTTTACATAAAATGGTAGATATAAAAGAAAAATGTGTGGTCAGAATATGTGTAACTCACATATATTAGTGGTACTAAAGAAAAAACAGAATAGCCATGTAAATGTTTTTTTTTCTTCAGAATTTAATTCAAAAATCATAATCAAATTATCATAAATTTTATATTCAATACATGTTAAGTAAGATATTTCAAGCTTTTGTTGTTTGAATTTTGATGATTACGGTTTATAGTTCATGAAAATCAGAAATCCAGTTTCTCAGACTATTAGAATATTTCCTAAGCTCAATCAAAAAAGGATTTGTGATACAGAATTATCCAACTTCATTTACACACCAAGTCCTTGGGTTGGGCTCCTTTACCACAAATTACTGCATCAGTGGCGTGTACCATTGAGGCGATCAGCTTGTGGCTTTGCTGAGCTGTTACTGAAGCTCAGGTTGCTTTGATAGCAGCCTTCAGCTCGTCTGTATTTTTTGGGGTCGGGTGTTTATCATTTTCCTCTTAGATTCTCTTTCAGGTCAGGCATGCTGTCTGGCCAATCAAGCACAGTAATAACCTGGTCATGGTAGTAGTTTTGGCACTGTGGGCAGGTGATGAGTCCTGCTGGGGAAAAAAAAAATCAGCTTCACTATAAAGCTTGCCAGCAAATGGAATCATAAAGTGCACTACAATCTCCTGGTAGATGGCTGTGTTAACTTTGGGCTTTGATTAAAAAAAAAAAAAATACAGTGGACTAACAACCACCAACACCAGTAGATGACATGGGACCTCAAATCATCACAGACTGTGGAGACTTCACACTGGACTTCAAACACCTTGGATTCTGCACCTCTCCACTCTTCCTCCAGACTCCAGGACCTTGATTTCCAAATGAAATGCAAAGCTGACTTTCATCTGAAAAAAAAGCACTTTGGACGTCTGAGCAACACCCCAGGTAAGATTCTTCTGATGAAATTCACAGTTGCAGCTCCTTTGCTGAAGACATCTGTGTCTGGTGACTCTCAATCCACTCCTTGTGAAGCTCTCCCAAGTTCTTGAAACAACTTTTCTTGATGATCCTCTCAAAGCTGCTGTCGTCTCTGCTGTTTGTGCTCCTTTTCCTACTGCACCATTCCCTTGAAGTCAACTTCCCATTTATATACTGCAAACAGCCAACTTTTTCAGCAATGACCTTCTGTGGCTTTCCTTCCTTGTGGAGGATGTTGATGATCATTGTCTGGACTACTGTCAAGTCAGCAGTCTTTCCCATGATTGTGGGTGCAGGTGCTGAACTAGACAGAGAGATAGACATTATTTTTACTGTTTGAATAGTATTTTACTTGGAATGGAATATAATTTTTGTTTATATATATTTTTTTGTTTATAAAGACTTGAAATATTTTACTTTATGTGTAATGAATACAGAATATATGTAAGCTCACATTTTTGAATTGAATTACAAACAAAAAATGAACTTTTGCCCAATATTCTTATTTTGAAGATGCACCAGACCATGTGAGGCACATTTTTAAAGCAAATTAAGCCAGATATGGTGAAACTGAGAAGGAAAATATGTGAGACAAAATGTAACATTTAATAAAATAAACAATTTCAGAGCTTGCAGTTACCCTTATACAGTATTTTTTCTGTTTATATGCGTTCCTTGAATAATAATTTCCAATTTAAAATTCAAAAATGTCTTGTAAATAATTATGTACCAAATTATCAGGTACTTCTCTTTTTTTTAAATTTAGGATTACTGTGAGACTATAAATATATGGAGGCTAGAACTTACAATGCTGAAAACCGCCCTTCCTTTTTTTCTATTCAGTAGTTTTTACTTTTCTCCACTTGTGCAATGACTTCCTCACTTTCACCTGTCTTTGTGGTCCAAACTGTTTTTAATCCAAATGAGCAATTAAGGAGGTGTCAACATGCATCTGTAGCTAAAGACTTTTGCTTATGCACTTCTCACAATTTCATAGTGACTCTATGCAGGGTTTTATAAATCTGACAAAAAAAGAATGCTTTTGTGCACACACACAGTTTTATGCATTAGGCTCAGGACACAAATACTGTGTTAAACATGTCACAGGTGCATACTGTTACTGTGAAAACAAGTATGCAAACTGACTGCAACTAGTGTACCTAACCTTAGTGTCTGAAAAATTAATAAACAAAAGTTAAAGTATTAATACACTGTGGGACGAAACAGCCATCTGTTGAACAAAGGTGTGCATGTTTTTGAATTTGTCTGTGCCCACAATAAGTAACATCAAAACCATACACCAGTCACATTTTTTACTGTGCTTAAGGATGTTGGTTTTGGGTCCATGGGAATAGCTTTACGGCCAAGTATCTGCCTAAATTTGACTTCTGTAGAAATTTTCTTCCAGCAGAGACAGAGAGTGAAACACAAATTACTCTTCGTCCAGGAAATGGCCTAATCAGGATTTGAAGGAGTGGAAATAGCTGAAATCAAACTGATTTCACAGGGCACTCTGAGGTTGTAGGGTTTGTGGTACTAAGGCGGGGATGGAGCACGAGACATTACTGCATTAAACAGACTAATCACTTGGTATTCTTAAAGTGAGGAAACATACAAGATCAGGGTTTAAAGGACAAGAAAGGAGCCTGAATTGCTGAAAATATTGAACTTTCTTTTAGGAATTGCAGGATTCATTGGTGAGAAGACTGTACGGTGCAAAGGGATTGCCAGGTGTCTGAAAATACACGCCACACTGAAGGTGACTCTATGTTGTGCACTCAGCATGTGGTGCAAACATAGGGACAAACCTTGGTTCTCCTGGCATCCAGCAGCTGCAGAGCATGGGCAGAATGAACAGAAAAACAAATGTATGGTGAAAACACAGCGTCAGAGCTTGATGCAACAGAGACGGATGATCAACACAAACCAGTCAGAGCTTAAAATGAGAGCTGCCAGTTTATCAGACCACAGTCAGTATAGCAAATTCTTCTTGACAACAGACATTTTGGCTTGCCATAGCAGGAAAAGCAGTGGAGAAATGAACAGTTTTAATAGTTACAGCATTTAATTGATTAAGGAAGTTCTGGAGCCCCGACTTGTTGTCCAGGGTCAAATCGGATACTTCTATATATATATATATATATATACATAAGTGCATTCACACTAACTCATCATAAAGCTGAGAATGCAATTTTGTGCAATTCTTATCCCGATGCCAACTCTCTGCATACTGAGATACTTACTGGAACTGAGCTATTGTTGATTAAATATGTTATCTCTGCTTTTTCCTCTCTATAAGAAGTCAAAAGTCTGCTCATGGAAAAATTATGACTTCATCAGAAAGACCTTTCTGGAAAGAGATGAATAAAAGATTGGAAATGGCTTTAAAAATGGCTCCAATAAACCATTATGATTAGCAGCAGTGATTGAATTAAAATTAACAGAAGCAGTATAAACAAAGCTATTAAAAGTGATCTGTTAATGGATGAGATCAAGTGTTGTGGGAAACTGAATTGCAGCTGTAGCCCATGAATCATTTGTGACTTTTAGAGCAAAACAGAGCATTTTTTTGATTTGTTAAATTATTTTATTATTTTAGAACAACTAATTATTGAAGAAGTAATCAACAAATTCACCAGAGTCATTAGTTGCAGCTTTAATTTAGAATAATTAGAGTGTAACTACAGTGTAATTATGATATAAGTAGTACAGAATAAGAAAAGTCATAATTTATATTATAAAATTATTACAAATGCCAAAAATTAAGTTCGCGTGTCATCTTTCTGAGATTCCTTGTTGGTTTATTTTCTGAGCACAGAGCTGACATGATACTGCGCAAATATAAAACATGTTCTCTTCCAACCATCAGGGGGCAGTGTTTGTGTCAGCAATCTTGCAGGAAATGTTGCCAAGCATCATTGGCAGCCACACTCCCTTCAGTGAGTCAGTGCTATGTGATATTGGAAATGCAATATAAAATAGAGAATTTGACCAAATTTTAAAATTAAAAGTGTCTTACTGAAAAACATTTTTCAAAACAAATAGTTTTCTTCCTCACAGGAATACTAATTTGCTAAGTAAGGAGAACATTTTAGAAATATATCAAATTTTTTGAACATATAGAGAATAAATCCCTGCAAATGCTGCTACCCAAGCGTTTATTTCCCCTCACATCATTTCTTTCTTACCCTTCCTCATTTCTGCTCCTTTCTCCTAAATTACCTGCCGTCTTGGAACTAAATTGCAAAAGCCAGTCCAGTGAATCCATTTACATAATTGCACTGTGGGTTAAATTGACTGTATGGCCATTCCTCCCATAATCACAGCAGAGCTGTGGAAGTTTCTATGAGTCAGTAATGACTCAGCGGATGTTGGCTTTTTGGTCACCCTGTCTCACAAGTAGGCTTCTCTTTCGCTGCATATCCTAAAAATCTGCTTCCAGAGGTTTCACCAGAGTCACAGAGAGATGCCGAGCTTCCCTCTCTGACTGACACCCGGTGCGGCCCGGGGTAACTGGCTGTCAGAGAACTTGTAGTGCGGAAACAGAAAATCCATTTGAGAGCTACCATCTACAAGGAGTCGTATTTGCCATTTTAAAGAATATCGCTACAAAAAATTGTGGTGATTTATAAAGTAGGTGACTGCTTTTCACAGACAAGGAAGATGTTGCTTTCTTGGTTACTCTAGAGGAGAAAGGTTGAAATTATCTGTAATAAGTGTCTACAAAAATTCTGTCTTTACAATATGTGTCTTCTCTTACATTAATCTGAACTTTAACAATCAATCCCTTTTCTTTAACTGCTTTTCAAACTGGAGCACATCCCAGCTACCATAGGATGTAAGGCAGGATAGACTCTGGACAGGTTGCCAGGTCTCACCTACCTGCTCACCCAATTGTAAGCACTGTGTATGCCCTAACCAAGCATACAGACTCTGGCTGCACAATAACACAAGGCAGCTTACAACTACAGCAAGTATTATTTTAAACTTATAGTTGCAATTTTGACATGCAAAAGTACTGCTGTTGTGTAAGAATGTGCACATGCCATGCACAGCACAATTGGAGACATCTTAAAGAGTTAAACATAACTTGAATCTAAATAAATCCAGAGTGAAAAATCTCCTACCTACAGAACCAACTTTCTCCTCCTCTTTAGAAAAAAAGTCACTGACCACATCATTCACTTCCAGCTTCCACAGTATAGATTAAATGGCTCTAACTGAGAGGCTGCTCAGGCATCTCTGTGAAATCATTATTTCATTTTTAACATCCTAAACATTTTTGGGTTTTTTTAAAGAGTGGTTCTCCTTGGCAGGCGCTGTCAGGATGTGTCACATAGTCATACCTGCATATGTTGGCAAAACGCAAAATGTAATCCACAATCAAGCACCTTTTTCCTCAATAGCGGAGGAGCCAGCCTCCCTCTGTGCCCTGTTTAAAAGTGCTAGCATTGCTGCTCCACCTCTATCACTTGTTGGTCTAACAATAAAACCTGACCTTTTCAGACTTCTTCTTCACCTCCGTGCATCTTGGAGGCAGGGGAAATTGCACCAGAAACCTCTACTCTGCCCAGCCTTATTATTCTAACCAATAGCCCATTAGCATGGATACTTACTAGCTAAAAAGTGTTTTGTAATGCGTATTAAAAACTGTTAAAGCTACTCTACCCTCAGAATTATATTCAAAGCTGGTGACATTTAGTCATTTTAGCAGGTGGCAAAGGAACAAGCTGCGATATGTGTGGCATACTGTATGTGTACGTGTAAGAGAATGTGGGTGTTTGCATCTGACAGACAGCTTTAAAGTGCTGACTCGGAGCAGCCTACTCCTCACTACATTCCTAATCCTCTGTATTGTATGTCGTGACGGCTGACAATACACAATTACACCCACACCAGGCAAGCAAGCGTTGCACGTCTTCATATGCACTCAGCTACAAGAAAGTTAGGCAGTGGTGTAGAGGCAGAAATCTGAGAGTCAAGATAGCACAGAGAAGTGAAGTAAAACTACATTCAATACAATGCAGCACTATTAACCCTGAGATTCACCCTTTGTGGGGAATTTCATTTTGATATCTTTTTATATTGCTGTTTAAAACTATAGTAAAGATATCAGGGGTTCTCCTCTTAGTCATTATTAAGTTTGATAAAAACCAAAGATAGAGACTGAAGTTCTATACTTAGGCTTCCTTTAATTAACTGAGTGTCAAAGTGTCACTGACAGATGATATATAAGTTCAAACACAAAACAAAACAATTCTTTTTAGCAGTTAAATGGTACTCTGAGACAGGTCTGTTCACTCCGAGTTCCAGTTTAGCATAAATATCAGCTAATACTCCTACAGTGGTATGCAAAAGTTTGGGCACCCCTGATAATTTTTGATAAAGTTGTTCGGATCAGCAATTTCAGTTAAATATATCATATAGCAGACGAACACAGTGATATCTGAGAAGTGAAATGAAGTTTATAGGATTTACAGAAAGTGTGCAATAATTATTTAAACAAAACCAGGCAGGTGCATAAGTTTGGGCACCCTTGTCGTTTTATTGATCTGAATACCTTTAGCACTAATTACTGGAACACAAAATTTGTTTTGTAAGCTCATTGACCCTTGACCTACTTACACACAGATGAATCCAATTATGAGAAAGGGTTAAGGTGGCCAATTGCAAGTGTTTCCTATTTGCATCTTCTCTGAAGAGTGGCAACATGAGAGCCTCAAAACACCTCTCAAATGACCTGAAAACAAAGATAGTTCAACATCATGGTGTAGGGGAAGGATACAAAAAGCTCTCTCAGAGATTTCAGCTGTCAGTTTCCACTGTGAGGAACACAGTGAGGAAATGGAAGACCACAGGTACAGCTCTAGTTAAGGCCCAAAGTGGCAGGCCAAGAAAAATCTCAGATAGGCAGAGGTGAAGGATGGTGAGAACAGTCATAGTCAACCCACAAACCAGCTCCAAAGACCTACAACATCATCTTGCTGCAGATGTTGTCACTGTGGAGCGTTCAACTATTCAGCGGACTTTGCACAAGGAGAGGCTGTATGGGAGAGTAATTGGATCGACACACGGGGAGCGACGTCGCACCCTCTCCATTCATTTTCTATGGAACTTGTGCGATGAGGTGACAATCGCTTCGCACAAGTTCCATAGGAAATGAATTGAGAGGGAGTGACGTCGCTCCCTGTGTGTCAAGCCCCTAATGCAGAAGAAGCCTCTTCTGCGCACACACCTAGCTTGAGGTATGCTAAAGCACATTTGGACAAGCCTGCTTCATTTTGGAATCAGGTGCTATGGACTGAAACTAAAATTTAGTTATTTGGACATAAACACTTGCTACCCACAGTAAAATTTGGTGGTGGTTCCATCATGCTGTGGGGCTGTGTGGCCAGTGCAGGTACTGTGAATCTTGTTAAAGTTGAGGGTCGCATGGATTCCAGTCAATATCAGCAGATTCTTGAGAACAATGTTCAAGAATCAGTGACAAAGTTGAAGTTGTACCGGGGCTGGATACTTCAACAAGACAACGACCCTAAACACTGCTCAAAATCTACTAAGGCGTTCACGCAGAGGAACAAGGACAACGTTCTGGAACGGCCATCTCAGTCCCCAAACCTGAATATTATTGAAAATCTGTGGTGTGATTTAAAGCAGGCTGCTCGGAAACCATCAAACCTGACTGAACTGGAGATGTTTTGTAAAGAAGAATGGTCATTGGAAGCTATAGGAAGCGTTTAGAGGCTGTTATTTCTGCAAAAGGAGGATCTACTAAATACTGATGTCATTTTTCTGTTGGGGTGCCCAAACTTATGCACCTGTCTAATTTTGTTTAAATAATTATTGCACACTTCCTGTAAATCCTGTAAACTTCATTTCACTTCTCAAATATCACTGTGTTCGTCTGCTATATGATATATTTAACTGAAATTGCTGATCCGAACAACCTATGATTAATAAAGGAAAATCATGAAAATTATCAGGGTGCCCAAACTTTTGCATACCACTGTATTTGAAAGCACTGTGATAAAGATTGAAATGGCTACACATTACAAAAAAACAAAACAAAAAAAAGACATGGGAATAGCTCTGTGAGACTCATTTGCTATTCCAATGGGTTTTGGAATTATGGGGAAAATAATTCAAGAAAGTCAATCAAAATTTTTTTGCACAGAAGTTGTTGACATATTTAAAAAATCAGGCAAATTAAAGTAAATAATTTTTTGATTATAGTTTTTCTTAGTAGTGTAAACTCATGAATAGTATATGATTTATTATTATTAGTAGTATAATCACTTTTGGTAGCATAGCACCAGGTTGCTATCCACATAGAGGGGATTAGATTGGTTATAAATGTTATTTATTAACAGTAACCTGATAACAAGTCAGGTAAAGCAAATATATACTGGAAACAGCCACTATCTTGTTTAAACCCTTTGCAGATTGAAATACAACACATGCCAGTCAAGCCAACTTTTAGCTTCTTTACACATTAATGCATTAAATTAATACTAGCATTATCATTAAATTCAAAGCTAACACCTGCAACACAGTTGCATTTGAGTGCACAAGGGGGCACGCATAAAGGTTTAGGCACTTCTGCACTCTTTGAAATGAACAAACACGTGGGGATGGTGATTGCACCAATCCACCATCATCATCATCATACAAGAGAAAACTTAAGGAGAGTGTTTCAATCTGTTTTTTTTAAGCTTATTGAAACTGTTTGCAGAGAAGCTGGTTAATTTCCTTTACCAACTATTTTCTTCACCATGGTGTGTTTGTTGCGAAAGACTCTGCTGTGTGTGGAGAGAGGATAGTGTAGAGACAGGTGAGCCAGTTCACACATGTATAAAAAAAAAAAAAAATTTTTTTAAAAAGCCAGGCAAATGTTATAACTCAGTAGTTTAAACTGTAGAGAGGATCTCCGTCCACTTATGATCAGGCTAATTCATTCGTTTTTGTAAATGAACAAGACTCTTCCACTGGTATAGCATACTTTTTTTCTCTTTGTGCTGAAAGTAGGATATAAGTGTGTGTCTCACCAGCAACAGTGTCACGGATGGGTGCTGCAGGCAGGGCAGGAATGACCTCAAAGCAGGACGCAGGCAAGAGCGGATAGTTGCTTAACACTTTATTTTACTGGCTGGAAATAACAGATGCTGGCCAGGGGCCAGCTACACAAAACTAAACTCGAAAACTGCAGAAAACACTCAGCACGTACATTAACTTCAACGTAAAAGACTCAGGACCCGACAAAGGACAAAGACCAGGACAGACAATAAATACACGAGGGGAAATGAGGGGAGTGAAAACAGGTGGGGAAACAGCTGAACACAAACAGGCAGAGGAGGCAGGGGGAAGCAAAACTAAATACAACACACAAGAAACAAGATACTAACAAAATAAAACAGGAAGTGGAACTGAGGATCTAAACAATAAGAAACCATAAAACCTGAATCTGGGCCCCCGGCCCACAACCATGACAAACGGTGAGAGCACTGCTGTGTTTGTGTGTGGGCAACAGAGTATGCTTACTTTACAGGTGCATGTTAGCCCCAACCCCACACTGGCGGCTGAAATATCAGTCACCAGGGATGATAAGACAATTGGATTATAGAGAAGATCTCTCAACCCTACCACAGTTCAAGAAACTAATACAAAATCTTCAAGAGTGCAGAAATATTATTTTCTTAAAAGTTCATAAAGATGATTTTATTTGTAGCAGTAATTAATAGTATAGATTTATGAGGCAGGCAGCAGAAACTGTAGGATTACATGCAGCAAAAGTCAACAGTGGATTTGAACCTGTGACACCACTTATTTGTTTCATCATTAATTCTATGTGTTGGTAATATATTGGTGGTGTAATGCTGACTTAGCACATCCCTTTGGCTTAAAGCTTTCTCTTCACACTGATGCAAAATAATTATGCAGAGCCTTGTCAGTAAAGATGAGGTGAAGTGGATCATTTCACGCTCATTTCACATGAAAATCAGTCAGTCTGTCTACCATTCAAACATAAAGGCTGTGTTTAATCTACAGAAATGTCACCAAATGAATGTGTTTCAAATCATGATATAATTTTTAATCAGGCATGGATTCAAACAAAACAGAACCACACTTCAGAATAAAAAATGAATTAATGTACAAGTGCTGGTCATAAAATTAGAATATCATGAAAAAGTTGATTTATTTCAGTAATTCCATTCAAAAAGTGAAACTTGTATATTATATTCATTCATTACACACAGACTGATATATTTCAAATGTTTGTTAATTTTGATGATTATAACTGACAACTAATGAAAACCCCAAATTCAGTATCTCAGAAAATTAGAATATTACTTAAGACCAATACAAAAAAAGGATTTTTAGAAATGTTGGCCAACTGAAAAGTATGAACATGAAAAGTATGAGCATGTGCAGCACTCAGTACTGAGTTGGGGCTCCTGTTGCCTGGATTACTGCAGCAATGTGGCGTGGCATGGAGTCCATCAGTCTGTGGCACTGCTCAGGTGTTATGAGAGCCCAGGTTGCTCTTATAGTGGCCTCCAGCACTTCTGAATTGTTGGGTCTGGTGTATCACATCTTCCTCTTCTCAATAGCCCATAGATTTTCTTTGGGGTTAAGGTCAGGTGAGTTTGCTGGCCAATTAAGAACAGGGATACCATGGTCCTTAAAGCAGGTACTAGTAGCTTTGGCACCCGGTGCAGGTGCCAAGTCCTGTGGAAAATGAACTCTGCATCTCCATAAAGTTGGTCAGCAGCAGGAAGCATGAAGTGCTCTAAAACTTCCTGGTAGACGGCTGTGTTGACCTTGGACCTCAGAAAACACAGTGGACCAACACCAGTAGATGACATGGCACCCCAAACCATCACTGACTGTGGAAACTTTACACTGGACCTCAAGCAATGTGGATTCTGTGCCTCTCCTCTCTTCCTCCAGACTCTGGGACCTTGATTTCCAAAGGAAATGCAAACTTTACTTTGATCAGAGAGCATAACTTTGGATCACTCAGCAGCAGTCCAGTCCTTTTTTTCTTTAGTCCAGGCGAGACGCTTCTGACTGCTTGTACACTTTTTCTACCACATCTTTTCCTTCCCTTCACCTCTCTATTAATGTGCTTGGACACAGAGCTCTGTGAACAGCCAGCCTCTTTAGTAATGAACTTTTGTGTCTTGCCCTCCTTGTGCAAGGTGTCAATGGTTGTCTTTTGGACAACTGTCAAGTCAGCAGTCTTCCCCATGATTGTGTAGCCTACAGAACTAGACTGAGAGACCATTTAAAGGCCTTTGCAGGTGTTTGGAGTTAATTAGCTGATTAGAGTGTGGCACCAGGTGTCTTCAATATTGAACCTTTTCACAATATTCTAATTTTCTGAGATACTGAATTTGGGGTTTTCATTAGCTGTCAGTTATAATCATCAAAATTAAAACAAAGAAACAAACATTTGAAGTATATCAGTCTGTGCGTACTGAATGAATATAATATACAAGTTTAACTTTTTGAATGGAATTACTGAAGTAAATCAACTTTTTCATGATATTCTAATTTTATGTACCTGTACATCCATTTTAAATGCCAGTTTTTCACCTTTAATAATCTGTTTTGAAATGTTTCAGCATAATTTATTGAAATAACGAGATTCAAGACTGTTGCCAGTAAAATATACAGTAAGTGTCATTAATCGTGCAGGTACATTTTATTTCCTGGGTTACATGTATGCATTTTTTTTAAATCATTAGTTTATTTACTTAATGTAAATCTCTAAATCTCTGAAGGGAAAAGACACAACTGTAGCATGTGCTATCCCTTTTGCTTTTTTCTTTCATCCTCCACTCCCATTTTAATGTTAGCAGCTCTGCCCTATGTAAACTCTCTGCATTGTCATCTCATCTTGTCTAAATAAAACAGGGAGACGGCCTCCTCATTTCAACACCTTCCTGTCGTGTGGATGAGGCAGCAGCCATCTTATGTGCCCTGATGAAGAGTGGCAGCCACAGGAAGGATCCATGGGCACTTTGAGTAAAGTGACTATTCACATGATGCTGACTGTGACATGACTCAATATGTCATCAGTACTTTTGCTCCTCATGTATGTATGACAGCTGTAAGCTTGTTTGCTACTTAATGAAATGAGATAAACATTAAATCAACAAACTGCACTAATGCACTCTGTAGTGGGTTAACCTGAGTCATGAATCATACATACAAATAATTAACTATCCTCTCCCACACAAATACACCCTGGCGATTAAAGTTCTGCACGCACATTACAAGCCAGCACAACTACAAAGGGAAGTAACCTCTAATTAAGAATGCAAACAGCCCTGTCTGCACACACCCACTGCGCACGCACACTCTATTGTATACACGGCATACAGGCTTGAATGCTTTTTCGCAGTGTGCAGAAAATAAACTGAGCCCCCAGCACTCTGGTGAGATTCAACTGCCCCACTCAGTTCACGTGTTCACACTTGTGCTAGCGCCATGTAAAGACTGACATCTTACAGCATAAAATAAACAAACACTGTGCCCATGCACAGACAGAGCTGAGTGATTGGGAAGCTAAGCCTCCATTTTTGTGAAACACACTGATGCGGGCTGACTAGTTAGCTGAGCAGCAGTGGTCATGACTCAGTCAGATATGGTATGCTCTAGCTCACATATTTGCCTCCAGCGGCTCTTCTGCTTGAGCACAGCAAAACATTTGAGTCAAAAAGAACAGGTTTATAACAGCCTCCCCAGTTGTATAGAACATTGAAAATGTGCTACATAAAACAGTCTGTGACTGATCCAGTAATCATTACCTCCAGTCATGACCACTGAATGTCTTGATTAAACCGCTGCAGGCTATGCTTGGTATTTCACTCACAGTGAAATCTGTGCTTTACAAAAGACAAACTTTAATGCCCGAACGGTTGTCTCATTTTCCAAAGTTCTCGTAAAAAGAAGCACATATTCCCTTTTTCTAGATTTCATAGGATAAATAATGCATGGCATTTGCTCAAGCTGATAGAGGCCCGAGGCACCTGATGCAACTGTGAAAGAGTTCTGCAAGACAGACGTAATGATTGGCCTGAAATTACTCCATTATTAATGAAGCAATTTGCTCCTCACTCAGCCTCTCAACAAGCCCAGTGGGTGTGACCAAACCATCCCACTGCAAGTATGCACTTATATAAGGATGCCTTACAGCCCAGAAATCAAGTTAGAAAAGACCAATTATAGTAACAAGGCACATCTGCCTTTTATTAGCTGACATACTTCATTAATTAGCCCTACCAGGAGGAATATAAATATCATTCAGTGCAGAGGCAGAGTATACACTGGACAAGGATAAATACATAAAAAAAATTTTTTAAAAAAAGAGTCTTCTCTTTGTGTCAAGTAGAAACTATTAATGCCCGCACTGTATAGTCTAGTCTGCAAAATGCTACATACAATGTGCTGCTCAAAAAAATGAAAGGAACACTTTTTAATCCAAGTATAGCATCAAGCCATTTAAACTTCTGGGATATTGATCTGGTCAAATAATTAACAGATGAGGTTGTTAATCTGTTTCAGCTGCTTTTATGTTAATGAAATTAACAATGAAACAACTCCAAAAAGAGGAATGGATTTTACAGGTGGAGGCCACTGTCATTTTTCTCTCAACTTTTCTGGCTGTTTTTTTCACTAGTTTTGCATTGGCTGGGGCCAGTGTCACTGCTGGTAGCATGAGGCGATACCTGGACTCTACAGAGGTTGCGCAGGTAATCACACTCCTCCAGGATGGCACATTAATACGTGCCATTGCCAGAAGGTTTGCTGTGTCTCCCAGCACAGTCCCAAGAGCATGGAGAATTCAATTTCAGATCAATTTTATTTATATAGCACCAAATCACAGCAAACAGTCGCCTCAAGGCGCTTTATCTGTAAGGTACAGACCCTACAATAATTACAGAGAAAGCCCAACAGTCAAAACAACTCCCTATGAGCAAGCGCTTGGTGACAGTGGGAAGGAAAAACTCCCTTTTAACAGGAAGAAACCTCTGGCAGACCCAGGCTCAGGGAGGGGCAGTCATCTGCCGTGACCTGTTGGGGCTGAGGGGAGAGAGACAGGACAAAAGACATGCTGTAGAAGAGAGCCAGAGATGAATAATAATTAATGATTAAATGCAGAGTGGGGTAAAAGGTCCTTAACCCATCAGCAGGACTGGTATCTGCTCCTTTGTGCAAGGAGGAACAGGATGAGCACTGCCAGAGTCCTACAAAATTACCTTCAGCAGGCCACTGGTGTGAATGTCTGACCAAATAATCAGAAATAGACTTCATGAGGGTAAAGAACTCATGTCCTCTAGTGGGCTCTCTCCTCACTGCCTGGGACAGTGGAGCCATAGAATACCAGACTTAGCAGGTCCACTACTGGCACCTCGTGGTTTTCACAGATGAGAGCACGTGTGACAAATGTAAAAGGATCTGGAGAAGCCGTAGGTCCTGGTGCACAACAATGCCTGGCTGCATGTCGCAAGAGTATGCAGACAGTTCCTGGAGGAATTGACAGCACTGACTGGCCAACACGCTCACCTGAACTAAATCCAATACAACACCTCTGAAACATTATGTTTCAGTCCATTTGACATCTCTAGGTTGCACCTCAGGTTGTCCACGAGCTCAGTGATGCCCTTGTCCAGATCTTGGAGGAGATCCCCCAGGACATCTGTTGTCTCATTAGGAGCATGTCGCGACGTTGTCAGGCATGCACACAAGTAAATGGAGGACATACAGGGGTTGGACAATGAAACTGAAACACCTGTCATTTTAGTGTGGGAGGTTCCATGGCTAAATTGGACCAGCCTGGTGGCCAATCTTCAATTGCACATTGCACCAGTAAGAGCAGAGTGTGAAGGTTCAATTAGCAGGGTAAAAGCACAGTTTTGCTCAAAATATTGCAATGCACACAACATTATGGGTGACATACCAGAGTTCAAAAGAGGACAAATTGTTGGTGCACATCTTGCTGGCACAACTGTGACCAAGACAGCAAGTCTTTGTGATGTATCAAGAGCCACGGTATCCAGGGTAATGTCAGCATACCACCACGAAGGACGAACCACATCCAACAGGATTAACTGTGGACGCAAGAGGAAGCTGTCTGAAAGGGATGTTCGGGTGCTAACCCGGATTATATCCAAAAAACACAAAACCACGGCTGCCCAAATCACGGCAGAATTAAATGTGCACCTCAACTCTCCTGTTTCCACCAAAGCTGTCTGTTAGGAGCTCCACAGGGTCAATATACACGGCCGGGCTGCTATAGCCAAACCTTTGGTCACTCGTGCCAATGCCAAACATCGGTTTCAATGGTGCAAGGAGTGCAAATCTTGGGCTGTGGACAATGTGAAACATGTATTGTTCTGTGATGAGTCCACCTTTACCATTTTCCCCACATCCTGGAGAGTTACGGTGTGGAGAAGCCTCAAATGTCATGGCTGGTGCTGGCAAGGCAGGGAGGACCCCAGAGCAGGACGAGGATGAGTGTCAAAGTGGTTTATTGAAAACAAACCTTAACACAATAAATAGGCTTGTCGGGCCAGCTACACAAACAAACTCAAAAACCAAGAAAGCTCGAAAACAAAAAACACACAGCAGTCACCAACATAGATGAAAAAAGACGAGGACCCAAACAAGGAACAGAGGAAAACTAAGGGCTTAAATACACACAAGGGGATTAGGGCAAGTGAAAACACCAGGGGACGACAGGTGAACCAAATGAACCTAATGACACAGGGGAAGTAAAACTAAACACAAAGCACAGGGAACATGAGACTATCAAAATAAAACAGGAAGTGACTCAGGGGAACAGAGACGCAGACTAGACAAGAAAACACAAGAGACTAGAAACAACCTAAAACCCCACAACAAAAGAAAACCCCCCAGAACAGACAAATTAAAGTTAAACCAAAAACACACAGGGTCCACAAACCCCGGACCATGACATCAAAGAAGCGTACCACCCAGGCTGTTGCATGCCCAGAGTGAAGCATGGGAGTGGATCAGTGATGGTTTGGGCTGCCATATCATGGCATTCCCTTGGCCCAATACTTGTGCTAAATGGACATGTCACTGCCAAGGACTACCGAACCATTCTGGAGGACCATGTGCATCCAATGGTTCAAACATTGTATCCTGAAGGCGGTGCAGTGTATCAGGATCACAATGCACCAATACACACAGCAAGACTGGTGAAAGATTGGTTTGATGAACATGAAAGTGAAGTTCAACATCTCCCATGGCCTGCATAGTCACCAGATCTAAATATTATTGAGCCACTTTGGGGTGTTCTGGAGGAGCGAGTCAGGAAACGTTTTCCTCCACCAGCATCACGTCATGACCTGGCCACTATCCTGCAAGAAGAATGGCTTAAAATCCCTCTGACCACTGTGCAGGACTTGTATATGTCATTCCCAAGACGAATTGATGCTGTATCGGCCGCAAAAGGAGGCCCTACACCATACTAATAAATTATTGTGGTCTAAAACCAGGTGTTTCAGTTTCATTGTCCAACCCCTGTACAAACTACTGAGTGCCATTTTAAGTAATTTTGGCAATGAAATTTTGGCAAAATGGACTAGACTGCTGCATAATTTTTTCACTTTGATTTCCAGGGTGTTTTGAATGCAGCCCTCTGTAGGCTGATCATTTTCATTTCCATGAAACAACGTAGAATCCTTTCATTCTTAACACATTACTCAGTCCATATCAGGATCAGTATTTTTTCCCATTGATATCTGATGTGCTTTCAAAGTGCTTCTTTAATTATTATTTTTTGAGCAGTGTACATACAAGATTTAGTATTTAATTGTACTGAACATAAAGAAGTGAAATTGCTCTGGTCCTGTCACTCACAACACTGTTGAACAGACACATTCACCTCCAAAACATGCTTCTATATTAAATCTTTGACTTCATACTGATACAAAATAATGATGCACAGGCTCATCAGTAATAATGAGGTGAAGTTGCTCATTTCACAGTCAGTTTTGCATGATAGTCAGACAGTCTGTCTACCATTCAAATACAAAGACTGTTTAATCTACAGAAATGTTGCCATATTGATGGGTTTCAAATCATGAAACCATTTTTATTCAGGTGAGGATTAAAAAAAAACAAAATCAGAAAATAGAATAGCACAATCACACAGTTCTTTCAAATGACGATCAGGTTTAGCCATCCTGCTGTGACACATCTTTCCCTTTAGCAACATGACACTGCTTCAGCCACAGGCACACAAAGTGCAGCCCCCTTATAACGCCAGTCAAATCAGGTGTATCAGAACCTATTTGTTTTATAAATGGGTGTTATTATACATAAATCCAAGCAGATGTACAGACAGACAATTGTCACATGACAGTCCTACTACTCGTATCCTTCTATGACCTTGAAGGGTGGAGAGTTCCGTCTGGGGCTCTGAGTAATGAATGGCACTCTGGCTGTTCGTTATCTTAAAACACCTCTCACTTGCACAAAGACACCAACCGGCTGGTAATATTTAACCTTTACATCACTGAGGTTCAATTTGCTGTATCATGCCACAGCCTCCCACAAAAAGAAAAACCATACTGTGCAGTTCAGTCGGGCCAGACAAGCAATATACTGACCTATTCCACAATCTAGTGTACTGTATCATCAGCAGCTGACAAATCCAACTGAACCAAGGGGTTTGTATCTAAATGTTCTCGCTGCACTATGAGTCAGCTAACTATTTAGAATTTCTGCAACCAAGGCTTGACATGAACATAATTAACACAATTGAGCATTTTCTCAACACGAACACAAGTGCAGCTGTTTTACATTTACAGTATTTTCAGTGGAAATTTGTGCACTGGACACACAGGTAAATACGAAGGAAGAAGACAGCTGCAGATTGGCATTTTACTTCATTCACTCCAAAAATATGGTGGAAGCTCTCTTAAAGTGAATGCAGTGAAGGGCAGATGAACAGAGGCAAACAGTGAGAGATGATCAAAGTCAGTGTAAGTAAAGGAAAGGCAGTGGAAAATGAGAATGACAGTGAAAGAGTAAGACAGATAGAGAGTGTTTAAGAGTCCTTGACAATTGTCTCTGGGCCTTGTGCCTACTCTTGTCAGGGAGTGATTTAACTGGGCCATGACTACACCCCCACACTGAGGCAAGCAGAAAACCTTTTGACATCTCCCCCTCTAGGGCCAATCTGCTGAACCTTTAAAAATACACAACAATTAAGCACTGCTGTCGCTATATTGTGTAGAGGGAAGTTCAGTTCACCTGTTGGCAGTGTCATCATGTTTCTTACTTAAAAAGCTCAGATTTCAACTCTATTGTAGAAAACTCGATTAGGGTCTTGTATTTCCTGTGGCTGAGGTGACATTGATTCTGCAGAGGAGTACTAGCAGAGGAGAGTGTCGGTGTGTTAAATATTTATGCTCACAGAGAACTCTTTCCAGAAAGGTTCCCACAAGTATTGAAAAACATGACTGCAATAATTCTCTGAATTCTTGGAATGAGGATGACTGTGGTCTATTGCAAAGAAGAGCGTGGTGAAAGCACAGTCACGGCTCAAAAAGGACAGTACGTGAAATAATAGAAAGGCAAGAGACAAGCAGCAACTGAAATTCACTGCAGTAATGAGTGGATTATGACAGCTAAGAGGGCTTGTCTCACCTGGTTCTCCTCATGAGTCACTCTCATTTGTTCTTTAAGGATTGATGTACGGGCCGCCTCTTCTTTCCTCATTATTCTCTCCTTCTTCAGTTCAGGACTCCAGAAACTCTTGATGCTGTTGGTGGAAGATCCCAACTTACTGTCCTTCAGGTCAAGCTCCCGTCGCAGCATCTCATTCTCCCTCTGCATCTCCCTGAGCTGGGCCTGCATCTCCAGCAGCTCCCCACCACTGCCCCGCACTGCCTGCCTCAGCAGAGCAGAGGGCACCCCCTGGTGGTGGTGGGGGTGCAGCATGGAGAGGGAGCCCAGGTCACTGTAAGACAGAAGGTCAGCATGAGGCAGCCCCACAGAAGCAATATTGGGACTGCTGCCCATGGCTGTGACGCGGCCCCATACATGGCCCGACTGGTGGCGCGACCCAGAGTCATAGTGCCTTTTGGGTAGGTGGCAGTGGAGCCCACGCCCTCGTGGTCACTCAGGTACATGGGCCCCGAAGTAGCATAGGCAGCGTTGAGGGACTGGATGTTCTCCATGGAGAGCGTCTTTCCCCCCGCACCACCCCCGCTCCCACTGTGTGCCCTTCGATGGCCCAGTCTGGGGGACCTTGGTAGGCGCGGGGACCGGACGGGGCTGCTCTCTACATGGCCTACAGCTCTGGCACTGCCGTACATGTCCTGTGATTCGGCGGTGTAGCCACCAGAGGGGTCCTTAACAGGGGCGAGCTATAATGAGACTGCTCTGACTCTTAGAACTGCACATGGGTGACTTATTTCATGTCTGAAAAGGTGGAGTAGATCAAAATCAGATCTGAGGAAACAGGAGAGAAGCTTCTGTTAGATAAATAACCAGTCTATTTGTATGTGTCACATGAAAGGCATAGCAAAACAGTCTCATTCAGAAAAGGATAACAAACAGATCTGGCCTTCAAAATATGAAACTACAGACTGAAAAAGAACTAGTTCTATCTTTCATTAGTTTTATTATTCAACACATTTGATATTAGTAGCAAACTCTCAGGAATTTTCCAGCATCATACTGGATTTGGCCCTGGCCAGCACTGATCTACAGTAAATGCCATTAATTATCCCCAATAAATCACAGACTAATTGAAATACAGTAACAATATATCACATGTGCATTCTCTAATCACTGATGCTTGGTTACTGTGCAGCAAAGTAAGCAGTGATATCCAGGGAAATTAAGATAGCTGCTAAAGAAATATCTAATTTCTTCTATAAAAACATCTAAAGAAATTTTTTAAAGGTTTTTAACAATTCAAATGCTATTATTTTATGCAATTATAAAACAAATAAGGGCTATTAGTTTTCTGGGGGTTTTTAAAATTTATTTTAAAAGACTATAAAGATACAGTACAGACCCAATTAGCAACTGAGAGCATCCTAATTAGCAAGTCTTCTGGGGAGAAAAATGTGTTGTTTGGAGAGTGGGTTTAATATGTTTTTAACCTGTAACATGTCCCACATACACAGAAGCATGACCGAGCCTGCTGGTAGCAGTACGAAGAGCATCAGAGCACATAAACATAGAGTATCACAGTGCATCGAGCGGTGCAGTCAATACCATATCTTAAGAAATTGAAAAAGACAGCTAACAGATTCACGCCCATGGCAAACAGAATAGAGTAACCCCCTGCAGTACTTTATTGTTTAATAAACAGATAATTTAAAAAAACTCACACTGTGATATTCATAATAAGACTGTAAAGAGTTTTGGATTGAGTGTGCCTTTCAGATTGACACAATGCTGCAGTGGTTAGCTCTTAACTGACTGTTGGCATGTGTGAATAGTAAAGTGTAGATGGTTGTCTGACTCTGTGTGTTGTCTCTGTGACAAACTGGCGACCTGTCCATCCAGGGTGTAATCCACCTCTTGCCCAGTGTCACCTGGCATAGGCTCCAGACTGCAATGAAGAAAATAAATGGATATCTTTGATGGGGTTTTATTTTTTGAACACTTGAAGGGATTAGGTGAAGATGATAATCGTAACAGTCATGCCATACTGAGGGGCGTAAGGGAACTTAATCAGCATTTTAAAAATTCACAGACTTTAAAACAAAGCAGACCTCACTGGCTAAATGGGAGAAAATGAGGTGCGAGAGTTAATTTTTAATGGTGTAATAATGGATGTGTCATTTTATCCCATCTGTAGTTTAAATATATCACAAGATATATTGTGTCTATAATTTATTTAAACCTGATGTGACCCATAATGTCATCATTACACCAGGGGTGATATTTTAGGTCAGACACAAAAAGCCCTGTTAGAGCAAATAAGACGAATAGTAGCTGAGGTTATAGACAGTCTGTAAGTTAAAAAAAAACAAAAAACAGACTCTTCCATCAAAGTGTCTCCTTTGGTGACACTTGGTACTCAGACCCAGTTGCCATGGTGACTATGCCTGGGCTAACAAAGATAAAGCACCTCAGTCAGCTGACGTAATAGCAGAACACGTTTCAAAAAAGGTCTGGTAAAAAAATAAATAAATAAATGTGACCAAATGTAGACAGTGCGTGCACCAACGGTGACTTCAGGGTTCATTTTGCAAATCATACCATTTTTATCTTCGTGCATATTCCTTTATTTTACTTTGAGGGACAGATAAAATGACAATTAATGGCACAGTGTAGCATGTTAACAGGTCGCTGCAGTGCATGAAAATCAGATTTTGGATGACAGGGACCCTCAGCTCCTTTCACTGAAGCTTCATCTGTGAATCAACACTTGCCCAGGAGCAATCACTGCAGCCTGGCTGACGAGGTCCAACGAGACAGTGTCATCTCTGCTAGTTGTATTAAGTAACAGGTGTCTGGAAACAGGATGGGACTGGACAGATTTTTTTTTTTTTAAAAAAAGGCCAAAACAAAGTGGGGTCTGTCTAAAGGCTTGGGCAGAGTTTGCCTTAAGGTATTTCATTCATATTCTTTAGTTTCAAAACAACTCCCCTTTTTTAACTTTACATGCTCCAAGAGACACCAGCAAATTAAATGCAAATTTCAAATGTGCTGACATGTGCAACAACAAAGCTCGCTGCTGTTATCTTCAGTGGTCAGCTTGCTAAAGCAGCTCTGTGAAGTCTGGTTGGTAAATTTATGGAGAAAAAAACATTATCCAGCAAAAGACTGCACAGAGGAATCTTTTAATAAATTAGAGTTGTCCTGCTAATGAGCCTCAAAATCATTTGTTTTTTTGGTGATACTGCTGATAGATGACACTGCTCTGGGTTGAGGCGTTATTACTGTTTGCAGTGATCGATCCTATAAAACACTGTTTGTTAGGCTCTACAAAGATGAGTCTATATAAACTCTGCAATTACAGGAAAACTACACTACACACACACACACACACACACACACACACACACACACACACACATATATATATATATATATATATATATATATATATATATAGCCACCCTAACTCCTTTTTCCTGCAAATCCTAATAAAAACACAGCTTTTGAAAGCACAATAGACTGCCACTGCTAAAGTAAACACACCAAAATGCACCTTTGTCTGTCCTAAAAGAAATCAGCTGCTTGCTATGAAGCTATTGTATTGTATGGTGTTTCCTATCCACGACATGGCACATCCCGAGCACATTGGTGTGCCACAGTCATGTGTTTTACTCCTTGCATTTGCAGTGGTGGAATAGTGGGATGCAAATCTTTAATTGCTTGTGGTTTGATCATAGAACTTGTAGTGTAAAGTAACGTGTAGTGAAAATTTTCATACCAAATCGTCCATTTATTCCATTGGCACCAAACGTTGATACTGATGCTTGTTTGTTTCATTTTAGGAGTTGGACCCAGGCAGTAGTTTGCATTTTTCCTGGACAATTACTTAAATGACTGACTAATCCTTTCATGTTATGGTATAAAACACTTTTCATGACCTTTCATTGTTGCTGTAACCCTGCTCGAAAGTGAAATTTCATGAGCTGCACCTGAAGCACACTGATGAGAAAGCCAAGCTGAAAAAACTGGCAAAAATGGGGGGGAGAGTATCAATTTTTGCAGAAACAGTGATAACCTAGAAGGACCTCAAGAGATGCCAGCTGACTGCAGGGCCAAATGCAACCATCCACCTTATATGGATAACAAAAGACTCCACCACATATCAGAAGGGAAATCAAGGCTTATTTACATTATGACACCAAACTTGTTTTCCAGAGTTTATTATTCCAAGTTTATTATGGGTTGTTGCGATCATACATGTTAAACATGCTTTTTGGAGGGTTTGCAATATAGGGTTTGCTGAGATGATAAACGTCATAGTATAGGACAGTAAAGAAATTTTCATTGGTAATTCAGAGAGAAGTGGTGCGGAAACAGCAGAGAGGGTACAGATGTTCTGAAACAAAGATTTCACCACAGGGAATGTTTAGGATATCTCTGGGGTCAGGAAGAGTGTTTCCTATTAGGCAATCGTGACATTTTTTGAAAGGCTGCGCGAGGGTATTTTGTTCTTACCGTGTTAAAAATGGATGAAGGCGACCAGCCTACTAAACTATATGGAGCGGCTGTGGTAATGTGGTCAGAGCGCACGCCAATGGCGGACAAAGAAGGACATTTTCTATAAATAGACTGTCATATGGGCTGGTAATAGTTGGCAATTCATGTGAAAGAAGAAGCACACAAGCCGGTTCCTTACACGAGCATGTGCAACACATGTAGCCTCCTCATCAGGTATTCTACTACAGAGTCTCGACGCCCCCATATGCCGCCCACTGTCTTCAAGGCTTGATTAGATGGAAATTTGCAAATGTGCTGCACAAAATATCCGGTTATCCACACAATTCCAGTGTTTAAGGATGGTATCGGCTTCTAATGGAAGATGTCAGGGGGGAAAAAGTGAAACACCCCGAAATAACGGTTGTCTTCATTATATCATAAACCCCTGTTTTAAAATTAGATGTTTTGTCGACTTATTTGACACAGGGTGAATAGTGCTACATTTGATGCACCACAGTAATACAGGAAGGCACGACCGAGCAATTGACAGCTCATTGGGCCTACATTTTCGATGGCTCCAGCGTGGTGTGCGTCTGAATACACCAATGAAATATTAGTCTAACCGGCCGTAGGGAAAGCAATTGAAACCTTTATTTTGAAAGACGGCGCTGCACAGTGGTGTCAAGATGGCCTTAAAATGCAAATTCTCACGTATCAAGTGAGCACTGACTGGCTATGCAATCAACCACCACCGAAATAGGATGATTTTTTTTTCTTTTTAAACGCACACAGCCTGTGGTTTTTCCGGCAAGTCGCTCACAAAGCGCTCATGCACTCCGCGCATGTCAGGCGTTAATTCGAACAGAAAGCGAACAGATCTGATGTGAAATAAAATAATAAACAAACGATTACCTTTATCGATGTTAATTCCTCTTCTTCGCCGCTCTAGACGGCATCTTGTCGCCTCCATTCACCCAAGCAGCCTCTCTCAGCATCCTGCGCTGTCATTGGGCAGCGGACACGCTCTCTCTCCTCCTCTCCACGCAAGGGAGCAGCATCACCACTACTGCAAGTGGCAGCTGGCAGGAAGGGATGGGCGGGAGGGATGCGGAGAGCGGCCTGCACTAAATTTCACATCATGTTGGTGCTGAATGGGAATCATTGACCGTGTCTAATCACATTAGCAAAAGATGTTCGGATTATTTATGTTTTTGTTTTTTTGTTTGTTTTTTTGTTTTTTTTACACGTCTCCCAGTGATATTTATGGGGGATCAGTGGTGTTTGCAGGTGTCCGGAAGCACTTTGATGCATGTGCTGTAGCTTCAGGTTAGTAGGTTTAATTTAAAAGTGTATAGGGCTTGTTATTCTTTAGATTTTCGGGCAGTCCAGCTTCCCATGCTTCATATCACCCTCAATACGAGTGTGGTAAAAGTGGTCAGGTCCGTACATTCGGTCTCAATCTAATATGTACAGGCAGATATTTCTGCCAAGTGGGGCTGAAAAATATGAACTTAAACTAGGGAATGTAAGAGTTAGCTGAGGATATTACACTGCCCTTTGCTGAAGTAAAGATCAGCTTGTATCTTTTTGATTGTTAATGGTTGAAAAGAAATGAAAGGAAAATAAAATGAGGGTGTGATTATATTTTTTATGTTTCCAAAGTGTGCCCGGAAAAGTTTGAATCTCACTGCATTATTATGCCACTTTTAAATTTTAATTGCGGCGTAGCCTAAAACAAATTAATCAAATAGAAGTAAGAAACACAAAATTTACCTTGTAGTGGAGCAGCCAGTATTTCTTTATTCAACCAGCAGTACAAAGTAACTCAGTACATTTCCTCTGGTACTTTATCTACAATGTGACTTATATTTGTGTTTTAATCAACTGTTTCTATTATTGGGGCTGAGTCTGTTGGGCTCCTTCAGGAGGAAGGAGCCCAACAGACTGAGCTCTTGGCAGTGGCGTCCATATGTTTCTGTGACCTATCTGCTGATTGACTTGCTTCATCACTACTCTTGCACATCTGATCTAGTTTATTCTTTCTGACTGAGCAGAAGAAATAATCTCCCAAATCTGCTTGCATGAAAGTAGATCAAGTCTGCACAAGTAGATGAACTAAAAGCTTGGAGAAACACTGTTGGTGTGCATTTTATTACATATCAGTGACTGTTAGAGTGATTGAGGTCAGTCTAGGTTTGGTTTACAATGAGCTATGTTTCTGAATCAGAAAGTCCATAATCAAAAGCTCCAAATCAGTAATTCATTTTTTAAATATCAGTAATCATTGTCTTCCTGAGAGTTTGATGAAAGGATACCAGAAAACATATAGGCCACCCTTGAAAACATGGTAAAGCCTACAGTTGTGGCCAAACGTTTTAAGAATGACACAAATATTGGTTTGCTGTTTCAGTGTTTTTAAATCTTTTTGTCAGATGTTTCAATGGTATATTGAAGTGTAATGACAAGCATTTCATAACTTTCAAAAAAAGCTTTTATTGACAATTACATTCAGTTTATGCCAAGAGTCGATATTTGCAGTGTTGGCCCTTCCTTTTCAAGACCTCTGCAATTCTCCCTGGCATGCTGTCAATCAACTTCTGAGCCAAATCCTGACTGATAGCAACCCATTTCCTGCATAATCAATGCTTGGAGTCAGAATTTGTGGGGGTTTTGTTTGTCAATCCGCCTCTTGAGGATTGACCACAGGTTCTCGACGGGATTAAGGTCTGGGGAGTTTCCTGGCCATGGGCCCAAATTTTCAAAGTTTTGTTCCTCAGACCACTTAGCTTTTGCCTTATGGCACCACGCTCCATTATGCTGGAAAAGCCATTGTTCTTCTTTAAACTGTTCTTGGATGGTTGGGAGAAGTTGTTCTCGGAGGAGGTTTTGGTGCAATTCTTTTTCATGGCTGTGTTCTTAGGCAAAATTGTGAGTGAGCCCACTCTCTTGGACGAGAAGCAACCCGACACACAAATGTTCTCAGGGATGCTTTACTGCTGGCATGACCCTGATGGTAGCACAGAACCTTTTCTTCACCAGACAATTATTTTTCCAGATGCCCCAAACAATCAGAATTGGGTTTCATCAAAGAAAATGACTTTACCCCAGTTCTCAGTGATCAGTCTGTCCTTGATGTTTTTCCCAGAGAAAAGTGGCTTCTTTGCTGCCCTTTCTGACACCAGGTCATCCTCTAAAAGTCTTCACCTCACTGCGCGTGCCGATGCATTCATACCAGTCCTCAGCCATTAGTGAGCAAGATCTGTACTGGTGGTGCCCCCATCCTGCAGCTGAATCACCTTTAGGAGATGGTCCTGGCGCTTGCCGGACTATCTTGAACACCCTGAAGCCTTCCTCACAACACCTGAACCTCTCTGCTTGAAGTTCTTGATGATCCGATATCTTTAAAATATGAACACACTCCAGAACTGGGATAGATTTTCTTTGTTTTTAAATCATACCAATGGAAGAATTATACAGCCAAAAGAGGTCTGAGATATTGTAGGCTCTTTTATAAAACAGTATTCAGCCTGCCAGCATTTTAAATCAAAATTGCCTGAGGGTAACCACGAATCCACTGAGCTGCTCTGACAGAAGAACCTATGTTGCAGCAGAAATCAATTTAAACCCGTGACATCATCATACACTGTGATTTTACCGTGAGGTGAGTACGTCCTTCACATGCGTTTGAACAGACAGCCCAGAGGGCTTTTGCAAATCAGAACAATTTCCCCCTGGGTCCTGTCTTCCTCCTGTTCTCACCTGCCTTTAGGCCTCCTGGAATTACAGGGACTTTCTCCTGTTTTCCATTGTAAACACTGACGCTAAGTGTGCTTGACAGGGCCCAAAGGAGAGGCATCAGCATTTCTGTGTCCTGAACACACAAACACACGCAGACTCACTCTGTCTCCCTGCTCCTGACACTCTTTATTTCATGTGCACATCCAATTATAGAGTAACAATAATGGGGAAACACTGAAACACCCTTTGGGTCCATTGATTGAATACTTCTTTCCTGTGTATTGGACTCATGTTTCCATTATAATATTTCACTAACTGTGGCATCTCTTTTGTGTTGTGAGTTCTGGCTTTCAGATTTACTTGTCTAATGCATGACCTGCATGCAGAGGTGACAAAAAGTACAGGCTTTCTTCACTTAAGCAGAAGTACAGATACTTGTGTTAAAAAATCCTCCAATGAAAGTTTAAGTACTGATTCAACTTTTCTATTTTTTGTGCAAAGTTAACTGAACCTTGTGGTATATTATTATAATAATAAAATAATAACAGACATGGGAATATGAACTTTTTTACTATGCCCACAGATAGGTGGAGGGAGGTTATGTTTTCTGTGACAGTGGTGTATTTATCTGTCTGTCTGTCTGTTAGCAGGATAACTTGGAAAATTATGAACGGATTTCAATGAAAATTTCTGGAGTTGTTAGGGGTGGTACAAGGAACAACTGTTTAAATTTTTTTTTTTGGTTATCCACAGCTGGATCCAGGAATTTTTAAAGGGATTCTTTACCATTGGGAGACAGGGGCAATATTCACAAATTTGAGAAAAGTTTTGAACCAAAGTTAACAAAAATTTGTGGTAAATTCCTTTTTTAAAATTTTTTTGGCCTTTTACGGCTTTATTACATGGAGACGTGGAAAATGGCTGCGCCGCCCACACCGCCATGCCGTATATGTATATGGTTATCTGCTCAACCTCTGAGCAACCCCGGTGCCTGTGGAAATATTCCTTAGGGGCCCAAGAACATGTGATTTCATTTTCAAGGTCAAAGGTCAAGGTCACCAAAAAGTTTTTTAAAAAACCTGTCTCGTCATTGCTGAAATTTCATATCTCAGTGAATTTTTCATCTATTGCAATGAAATTTGGTACTCAGGTATAAACGGTCATTGTTAATAATTCATTGACTTTTTTATTTTAAATTAAAATACAATAATACAAAGTGAACTAGAAACCCTAAACAAAAGTCACATATACAGTTTATATCTTTGCAAATGTTTCTTTTTCCTTTATTATTTAGTTTGTTTGTTGGTTTGTTTTGGGTTTTTTTGATTGTTTGGGTTTTTTTGGAGGGGGGGGGTTTGAGGATGCTATTAGGGTACATAAACTGAATAAAATACAGTGCCAGTCAAAAGTTTGGAAACACTCGATGTCCAAATGTTTTCTTTCTTTCTTTCTTTCTTTCTTTGCACTCCCAAGTATTATGTCCTAACAGGCAGTGGGTTTTTATGGTTTGCTCTTATTGTTCTATATGCAAATAAAAAAAATAGAAACAGTGAGACAGCTAATTAAAAACCTACATGCTAGCATTATCAAAATATTGGTCTTTCTCAATTAAAGCTGCTAAAAACCCCAGACGCCAGGTGCTCATGAATATCAAACATGTTTGCCTGCTTACAGCAATTTTCAGTTTAAGTGAGCAGTTTTATTATTTCTCTACACACTCAGAAACTGACCAGTGTTCAGCTGAAATGAATAATTTATTAACCAATTAGTTGTTCACAACTTTACTATTGCTGTTGTGTGCTATCTTAACTGCTTGAGCCATTTTTAAAATCAAAAATTACAACTAAAAACAATCAAACCCTATAATAATAAAACTTTGTGCTTCTGCTTCAACAAAACACAGCATTTGAATATGATGGGTTTCAGGGAATATTGGTGGGCATTTCTTTTTTCATTTTTTCTGCTAAATATTTTTAAAGGGTCAGACTTACAGTGCTTCTATGATGAAATAAAACTCTGGTTATTGATAATTTTTTAGGTAAGGCAGCAACAGTACACAAACAAACCCTGCAGAAGGCATCAAGGCATGGAGAAAGATTGTTTCATTATTTAAAGGTTGTGTATTGATATTGCAGTCTGTAGGACTGCAAACAGGCAGACTGAGACTGCCAGTGACAGGTGAGGAAGGAAAAACCTGAGCTGCAATTTCTCTGTCGGCACTATTAATTTGTCCCCTTTTTTCAATAGCGTGATAGATGTTGACATATTTAGGGCTGATAGGGTTATGGATCTGCTCTTTGCTGGCTTCTTGTGATGTAGTTAAACACATCAAAGTCTTGCTAAGTGGCTTCTCAGTCTGCAAAAGTTCCTTTTAGTTTTCCTCTATGCATCATCCACTTGTCTGGTTTGTTATGTGTTTAAAAGGTTTAGAAATGGGTAAATGCTGTACTCATGGGAGATGTCTCAGAAATGTCACAGTAACATGGTGAATTAGTTTTAATTTAAAGCCTTGATGCCTGTAATCTTTGAGTGTGCTTTGATCGTAACAGTGACTAAATTGTAGAATGAGTGGCCCTCACTTCTTCTTACCCTCTGCTTCTACTTCCATCACTTGAGGATGAGTCATAAACTGCTCCACTCAGGTCATGGCTGATGTTAATAACTGCTTAATCCTTAGAGGCAAAGGCTGTCGTCATGGCTTTCAGGAAATGAATGAATGTGAGCATCCCAATTATAGTTTAATCACTTACCACGTATGCCCTTAATATGAGGACATCCAGGTCGAGTGACCTACAGTATAAATGGGTTCAGTAATAACAGACAATTAATCAGTCCGATGTATACAATCGTTCACCTGTTCTGCACCAAAAGACTGAATAGAGCTGGCTCAAAAAGCCTTGAAGATCTGCAAAAGAAAATATATGTTCATATAAGTTACTATAGAGACCAGCAGTGTCATATATAATGTTATAATGTTAAATGTGCCCCATCAGAGGGATCTGAAGGGGAAAAAAGGTTGGATACCAGTGATATGTAGCTTGCTGCTGAACTTAACAATAAATCCTTGTTAGGACAAAGATTTAGGAGTTAAAGCCTTCCAGCGCTCACACTGATGGGTTATATCAGTTAGCGGGGGTTTTTTTTAGTGGCGTTTTAACCTTTTTGGCCCTGTGCATCCATCATCTTTATCAAAGAGTATCTTCTACGAAGTCCACTCTTTGCTTCCTTCGAAGTACCAGACACTTTTATATTAGAGGTCTTTGATTAAGAATATGAGTAACTTTATTGATCTCAGAGGGAAATTCATAAGTTGATTAGCAGGAACAATGGATCTCTCACTGCAGAGACTTTCATTTTGTCATTTGCTCAACTTCACATTCATGAAAGAGGAAAATGTTTTATACCCCAACAAACACTTCTCTTTAACATGCGACTGATATCTTAAACTTTGGTGAAACTTTGGTGAGATGGGAAGGGGGGGGGCTGCCATAAATCAAGAGATCATTTGTTGTTGCATTTGCAGGTCAGCACAGACACTGACCTCATTAAACAAATCATTGACCTTTTTAGCCATAAAGTTGGGTGCAAATTCAGTTTAATCCTTTCACATCCTAGTGTAGTCTTTGACTGTGTAGTCCAGCCAATTATAATTGACTACCTCAGAGCCAGGATTAGCATCAAGAGTGTAGTACTGAAGGGTGAGTTTAAGACTTCATCCTGTTTTGCATTTAGAGGGTACCAGTTGGTTATATTAATATTTTTTGAGCCCTTCTTTTGCTTTTCTATTCATAAAAAAAACCCTGAAGTGTAATGATTTAAACAGTCTGAATCTATGAATACATTATTTCTGTGTGTCTCTCAAAGGTCTGACTTATAAAGAATACTGCTCCAAAAAAAATTAAGGGAGTACTTGATCATCAACAAAGTCAGTTAAACATCAGGGATATCAGTCTGTCCAGTTGGGATACATTGTGAATCTGTTTTATCCTTCCGATCAAACTGTCAGAAAGAGACGGTGGCACGAAGGCTCGATGTCCTTTAGTGGGACCTGTGCTCATGGCCGGGGACGGTGCAGCTCAATTGATATTCGTCCAAGAGCATCAGAAATGGCAGGTCCACCACCGGTGCTCCATTCGCTTCACAGATGATGTTGCAGGCAGCATAACCACGTCATGTCCAGACTCTGTAACGTCTGTCACACATGCTCAGTGTGAACCTGCTATCATCTGTGAAAAGAAAAGGGCACCAGTGGCAGACCTGCCAGCTCTGGTGTTCTCTGGAGAATGTCAATTGAGCTGCATGATGCTGTGCTGTGAGCACAGGTCCCACTAAAGGATATCACAATTTCTTGCAGTGCTCATGGCATGTTTCTGACAGTTTGGTCAGAAACTTGTAAATGAGTAGCCTCTTGGAAGCCATTTTTCAAGACCCTGGCAGTGCCCCTCCTGTTCCTCCTTGCACTAAGGAGCAGATATCAGTCCCCTTGGTTGATGCCCTTCTACGGCGCTCTCTAACGCTCATTGTGCAATGACCAGTCTCCCGGTTTCTCCTCCACACTCCTGAGACTGTCCTAGGAGATACTGCAAACCTTCGTGTGACATGTGGATCAGGGTTACAATAGTTTTGGATTTTACATTATAGTTTAGTTTTACTTCGTTTTTACTTTTTTTTCTCTAATTCAGTTAGTTTTAGTTTTCAGAGTGGTTTTGCTTGTTTTTATTAGTTTTTATTTTTGGTTTAATGCTTAGTTTTAGTTTAGTTATTGTTAGTTTTAGTATTTTCATACTTTGTCAGGTGCAAGATTCAAGGCACAAGAGTGATTATTGTGTAATAAAAACTTGGCAAAAGATACAGTTTAAAGAAATATATTCAACAACCAACTGTTCACAAGACAGCAGCATTGTGTGCTAAATGTGTGTAACATTAAGGACACACATGAACATCAACAGGGAGGGGAAAAAAAGAACATGAACTCCTGAACTCAATAAATTCTACAATAAAGTCTACAATAAACTCCAGCAGTCGATTAACAACACCTACATGTGGTGTTTGACAAAAACAAGTGACGTCGCTCTCTCGCCATTCATTTCCTATGGAACTTGTGCGATGAGGCCACAACTGCTTCACCCAAGTTCCATAGGAAATAAATGGAGAGCGAGCAACGTCTCTCCCCGTGTGTCAAGCCCCTTATTGTGTTTTGTGATTCTGCAAATCCCCTCTGTACTGCACCAAGGTGCAATCATCGAAATGCCTGCACCTGACTCTTAACAGTTTGTGTGGTTTTCCTTCTGAGCTGAAGCAGCTTTCTGCACCATCTCTTTAACATCCTCATAGTTATCACTACATAGTGTTTGTGTACTAAAAGAGAAATAAGTTCCCTGTTACTAAAATCGCTTCTAAAGTATAGCTTCACCAACTCATAATACAAGACATTCTGGAGGTTATAGTAGACGTGGCGTGGCAGGTGTTTGACTTGAAACAACTTAAATCTGCAAATTTTGACTTCTCGAAATAATTTTGACTTTATTCTCAAAATGCACAATTTAATTTTTTTTCTCTAAGGGGCCGTAATACTCCGTAGTTTTATATGCGGTACCGGCTGGGACTTTTTTGTTCCCTCGTTCTTTGTGCTCAGTTTTTTGGCTACAAACATACAAGTGTTTCGCCCATGTTTTTATCATTCACAAGACACTCGCTTCCATCTGTGCTATCGTACTCAAAGAAACTCCATATGGAAATCTGCTTTCTCGGCAGGCCGCTGCCATTACTTTGCAGACCAGATCGGTGAGCACACGCACACACACAGCTGCCCGGTGGCGCTCCCAGCTTAAACTCAGAGAGCGGAAAAATGATTTCATATCAGTCCACAAGGCTTTTAAATAAAATGGTAAACAAGAAAAGGTCAGTTTATCTTAGAATTTCAATTAGTTTTAGCTAGTTTTGTAAACTGTTGCCTCTGCGGTGCACCTGTTGTCGCTTTCATTTGGACCAAAGCAGGTTGTTACGACCCAAAGTGGAGACCAACACCAGAGCTTTAAGAACAAATAGATTTTATGGTGTATCCTGTCGTAAGCAGTGCTAAAAACCATTGCAACCAAGCAAGGAGAAAAGCAAAAAAAAAAAAGTGGTGAGCCCCACAAAGCTGACCTCATACCTGCATTTATCCACACCTCATCAGGTTCAGGTAATCAGCAATTAGAGGACGCACATGAAACCCTCCAACTGCCACTACAGAGTAGGGATTGCAGATGGGCATAACACCTCCCCCTCAAAAGGGTTCCTCTAGGAGCCCCAAACAAGGCCCTCTGGAGTCCTCTGGTTCTCAGTCTCCCAGCCCTGAAAACAGTGGTAAAAACTGGAACACAAGTCCAATGTGCATCAGCCATGAAGTTGTTCCAACAGACCAGACACGAGTTGAAGCTAGAGAAAATCCAGCAGATAAGCTTGAACCACCAAAGCACATCATTTTGAGGTATTTAAGCAGCAGACAGCTTACCATCTCCCTAATAACTAAGTGCTCTTAAATGACTAGACATCTTTAAACATGGAAACCCCTACATGAGGATCACAAGTTGCTGCACTGAACACAAAGTAACATGTGACCAACACAAAGGAGCACAACAGCCACAAACCAGAAGGATTACACAAACAATTGCTACAACACATACCAAAAGTAGCATCCAATAATCCCACCAAGTGATCTGTTGCCCCCACACAATTGGTCACACACCCCAAGTGGTCCTATGCCACAACAAGTTACTTTAATCAACAAAATTCAGTAAAGCAAGTGTGCTAGTAACCAAACAAATGACCAAACAAAGATCACAACCCCACACATCACCTGGCCAGCAACACTCACAAGTGATCCAACAGAAGTGGCCAACTTCTCCATAGCACAAGAATCACCTCATCATTCAACGTCCATGAATATTGACAGATGTACAGAAGCATATACAGACATAACTGGAACACACTACATGCCAACTAAACAAAAGCCTACCTGCTTCAACCACAACCATAGCACATGACTGGTTTAATTTGAGCAACTCCCAGCCTGACGTAAAACAAAAACCTACCTAACTAGTCTTCAGTGGAGTACCAGGCTCGAGGCAACTTTAAGCGCTAAACTCGTGAGCAGACAGGAAGCCAGAGAGGTCATTCACTGCCAAACTCCGAAGCACACCCCCACCCAGGATAACCACCAAACACAAACTAAAAAAACAAAGCAAAATAACAAACAAGTGCTTCGATGGAAGGGCAAGGCAGCCATCCAACTGAAACACTCTTACTAAAGGGAGTCTGCCCAGTCACAGTCAACACCTGGAGTAACCCATCACTCATACCAAAAAAAAAACTCTGATATTTGGTCTCCACAAAACATCCAAAACAGGGTCCAAATTATCCTGAACGAGTCCCCATTTATGTTACGAACCGACTCAAAAGCCACAACATAAAGTGGAGACCGACGCCAGAGCTTTAAGAACAAATGGGTTTTATTGTGTATCCTGTGGTAAGCACTGCTAAAACCATTGTAACCAAGCAAAGAGAAGAGCAAATGTGGTGAGCCCCTCAAAGATGACCTCATATCTGCCTTCATCCACAGGTGCAGGTAATCAGCAATTAGCAGAGGGAGCACATGAAAGTCTGTCACTGCCACTACAGAGTAGGGATTGCAGATGTAACAAGGTAAAATGGAATCACAGCGGTTTATGTCTCCTAACTGGACAGATGGACATCCCTGTAGTTTAACTGACTTTGTGTTATAATGTGATGATCAAATGTTGATCAACTGCATCTTTTATTTATTTACTTTTACTGTGTTGTTCTTTGGTTAAAAATTAAAACTACTTTGTCTTCAATTCTGCATCAAACCAGTTGAGGGCAGTCAAGATTAGGTGGTGTTTTATAGTAAGGTGATGGGGAATTCAACTCATTGTAGAGTACTCCTCTATTGTGTCACACCATCATGAATTCAATACAATTTAGAAACAACCTGAATGCACCGCAACTTCAAAACCTCTTTGGAGGAATACCAAGTTAAATGGTTGGGGACACATTGGTTTTAAGTGAGGGCACATTATATATATGTACAGCCCATTCATTACTTATTCAGTTTAGCTTCAGTTTCAGAAGCAAAGACACAAGGAAACTATAATGTTTGTTCTGATATGCACACATGTGCAGACGCAGTCACGAACACTCATGAACTCACACCTCCATCTCTCTCTATGCGTTGGCAAACACTCCACTTCACGCTGCTCCTGCCTCTCTACCACCCACACTGGGATAAGTCATCCCTGCCTCAGCATGTAAAGCTTAGTCTTATCTGAACAGTCTCATTGCCTTCAAGGTCTTATTCTTGATCTTTTCCTCTGCTGGCAGCAAACCTACCACAGAACGTACCTACAACTATGTGTCACACACACACACACACATACTCACATAGAGACTGCAGACAGAAATCACAATATATTCCTTTTCTTTTTATTCTTTTCTCTGTTTGGAAATTGCAGGGTCAATATTTTCATTAATCACATTACTTGACATGATGCACCAAAATTTACTCTGTTTACAGGAATACACTGAATAGAACACAAGGTTTCACAATGGATACACGACTGACATTTTGCCCATTGCACTTACAACAGTGAATGACATTTTTCCAGATTTTTAGTTTATTTTTATCAGTTACTTCCCTTCATCACCTTGCAGATCACACCCATCAAAACAAGGACCTCCTGATAGTCTGACAAAGGCATTCTACACTGCGATTGCCAAGGAGGGTTTTTTTTTTCTTGTTTAACAAATACAATATGTATAGAAACTCCACAGAGACTGGATATGTTTCTGAATACAAGTTTTGTTCCACTGTTGTAAACAGTCAATACAAGTCAGCCACATACACTATGCTTATGCAATAATAATGATCATCCTCATCATTAGTTTCATCATCCTCATTATTGTGATAATAAATATTCTTTTTATACACAAAAGTTGGCAGCAAATACGGCATGGGGATGCACATGACAGCCGTACTCAAAACTCAAAAGCTGTACAGAAGAACGAATTTATATTTACAGTAAGAATGTGAGAATGTGCCTGTCTGCCCTTCTGTTAATCCAGGTGGCTGCACTGAAGGCTGTTTCGCACCTCATCATCGACCCTCACCGTGTTTTGATATACCGAGGCACTGTCACGCATCCTCAATATTTCTGTGTTTCATCGAGCATTGAGTGCTACCAGTCAGGCTTGTGCTTTCAAAATGACATGCCCTGATTTGTGAATGACTGGCTGAACATTTTACTCATTATTATTCTCTGCATTGGCCAGTGAAAGTCAAGGTTCGTTAGGCAAACCTTGGTGAAATCATGCCTTACCTTTTTTTTTTCCATAATCAGGTACAACTTCCAAGAATATAATTTCTAATCATGCACCTTTCCAATGGCTTGGCTGCTGAGTGGGTTAATCAACAATGAAATATCTGATAGAAGCATTCCATTCATCCTTACAGGTTATACTGACACCCAATATGTACATTGACACATATTAATGAGGAGTGCTGACCATCTGTATCACAGGTTTTATAGCAGCACGGACAGTCACTGCAAGCCAAACACTGAGGAGCCCAGGTCAGCCAAAACGCACAAAAACTGAATGAGGGCTTACAAACAGCCAGACAAAGCCAAGCAAACCCATGCTTCAAAGCAACATGATGGTGGACATTCAAAACCGACAGTCTAACACAGTTTACCCTTTGGCAACAAGTCCCCCATGCGGGGAGTGAGGGGTCAAAACATGCCACGAAAAAAAAAAATCTAGGTCAATATTCAATATTCAAATTCATACAGACAAGTTGCTAAGTAAAAACATTTTCAGTACTTTTTTCTACTATCGTAGTTCGTAACTGTTGTTTTCTTGTGAGTACAATGATAATAATAAACTGTTTTAGGCTGAATCACTTCCAGGTTCAAAATGAGTCATTGCATAGAACATTTGAATTGATAATTGCTTTCATCCTCTCCTGTATCAGAGTGTGTGTGTCTGTGTGTGTGTGTGTCTTTGCACAAATAGAGGCAGTGGGCCCAGCTTGTTAGTGAGATCAACTCGTTGGTGAATTGGTAACCTCATCAATCAGCAGGAGGTTAGCAGGTCTATTTGGTGAGAACTCAATTAACCTTGGCTCTGAAGTGTAACAGGGATGCAAAGTGTGTAATGTGTACAGTATGTCTGTGTGTGTGTGTGTGTGTGTGTGTGTGTGTGTGTGTGTGTGTGTTTGCAAGAAATAGGTAGAGAGAGAGAGTGAGAAAAAGAAAGGAGGAGAAAGTGTGAGTGTGTTCGTACCTGTCTGCATGCTCTTATGCGTCTGCACATATCATGCATGTTTGTACACGGTACTGTGATTGTAAACCCTCTGACAAATTGTATTACGGCTATTTATTGACAGAAGTGTTTGAGAATACCCTTCACTACTTTAAACTACATTTACACCATTGTGCTATATAGCATTTTCTGCATGCTATTGCTTTTAAAAATCAATAAGCAAATTATCTGATGCAAGAAAACAGAGATTCAAATAAATAAAAAGTGAAAAATAGTTAATATAAATAAAAAGGTTTACCAAAGAAAACCACATAACAAAAACATAAAAGAAAAAAAGAAAGTCACTGGAAAGTGATTCATTAAATACACAAACAACAAATTTACATAATTAGATCTCTGGTTTGTCTTATGTACATACAATAGTATACAGTGTAAAAACAAATGTGACAATATGAACGTTTTCAAACATATGAGGTATACAAGTAAAAACATGTACCGAATAAGGCTCTTCCATTCAGTGAATATCAGGCAAAAATGAAAAGAAACAAAAAAAATGAGACAAATCAATTAAGAGGATAAAGTCCCAGAAGGCTCTGGGGCTGAATATAACAATGGCTTCGTGATGGCTAATAAAGAGCCGTGGCCATTCTTTCATTTGGTCCTCTCATCCATGTGAATCTCACACATGTGGGCACACCGGTAGTAATTCCCTTTCCTAAAAACCTACAGCTAATGACTAGCGGCATCTTCGAGGTGGTGAAAAAGTATTGATATGGGCTTTTTTTTCTCCTCAGTTCTTCATTTGTGCGTGCATTCTCATGTCCACATTTACACAATGCATTCTGTAGACACTGAAACAAAAAGGACAAATAAAAACACATTCAAAGACAGGGTAATTTTCCCTATACTGGAATGTACTGTAGAGATCAGAGAAACCAAGCCTTGAAGAATTTTAGTGGAGTCATCAGGTTGGTTGTCATTGCCGTGATGTGCCTGTTCTGCTCCTGGTAAGTGGTGTTTTCTTTAGGGCTAAGATTGGTCTCTTTGGTACAAGGAAAACCTATGAAATCTGTCTTCTTTTTCATGATTTTCATCGTGTTTTGCAGGAAAATATTCTGAAGACAGAGTTCATAGGTTTTCCTTGTACCAAAGAGACCAATCTTAGCCCTAAAGAAAACACCACTTACCAGGAGCAGAACAGGCACATCACGGCAATGACAACCAACCTGATGACTCCACTAAAATTCTTGAAGGCTTGGTTTCTCTGATCTCTACAGTACATTCCAGTATAGGGAAAATTACCCTGTCTTTGAATGTGTTTTTATTTGTCCTTTTTGTTTCAGTGTCTACAGAATGCATTGTGTAAATGTGGACATGAGAATGCACGCACAAATGAAGAACTGAGGAGAAAAAAAAGCCCATATCAATACTTTTTCACCACCTCGAAGATGCCGCTAGTCATTAGCTGTAGGTTTTTAGGAAAGGGAATTGCTACCGGTGTGCCCACATGTGTGAGATTCCACATGGATGAGAGGACCAAATGAAAGAATGGCCACGGCTCTTTATTAGCCATCACGAAGCCATTGTTATATTCAGCCCCAGAGCCTTCTGGGACTTTATCCTCTTAATTGATTTGTCTCATTTTTTTTGTTTCTTTTCATTTTTGCCTGATATTCACTGAATGGAAGAGCCTTATTCGGTACATGTTTTTACTTGTATACCTCATATGTTTGAAAACGTTCATATTGTCACATTTGTTTTTACACTGTATACTATTGTATGTACATAAGACAAACCAGAGATCTAATTATGTAAATTTGTTGTTTGTGTATTTAATGAATCACTTTCCAGTGACTTTCTTTTTTTCTTTTATGTTTTTGTTATGTGGTTTTCTTTGGTAAACCTTTTTATTTATATTAACTATTTTTCACTTTTTATTTATTTGAATCTCTGTTTTCTTGCATCAGATAATTTGCTTATTGATTTTTAAAAGCAATAGCATGCAGAAAATGCTATATAGCACAATGGTGTAAATGTAGTTTAAAGTAGTGAAGGGTATTCTCAAACACTTCTGTCAATAAATAGCCGTAATACAATTTGTCAGAGGGTTTACAATCACAGTACCGTGTACAAACATGCATGATATGTGCAGACGCATAAGAGCATGCAGACAGGTACGAACACACTCACACTTTCTCCTCCTTTCTTTTTCTCACTCTCTCTCTACCTATTTCTTGCAAACACACACACACACACACACACACACACACACACACACACACACACACAGACATACTGTACACATTACACACTTTGCATCCCTGTTACACTTCAGAGCCAAGGTTAATTGAGTTCTCACCAAATAGACCTGCTAACCTCCTGCTGATTGATGAGGTTACCAATTCACCAACGAGTTGATCTCACTAACAAGCTGGGCCCACTGCCTCTATTTGTGCAAAGACACACACACACACAGACACACACACTCTGATACAGGAGAGGATGAAAGCAATTATCAATTCAAATGTTCTATGCAATGACTCATTTTGAACCTGGAAGTGATTCAGCCTAAAACAGTTTATTATTATCATTGTACTCACAAGAAAACAACAGTTACGAACTACGATAGTAGAAAAAAGTACTGAAAATGTTTTTACTTAGCAACTTGTCTGTATGAATTTGAATATTGAATATTGACCTAGATTTTTTTTTTTCGTGGCATGTTTTGACCCCTCACTCCCCGCATGGGGGACTTGTTGCCAAAGGGTAGACTGTGTTAGACTGTCGGTTTTGAATGTCCACCATCATGTTGCTTTGAAGCATGGGTTTGCTTGGCTTTGTCTGGCTGTTTGTAAGCCCTCATTCAGTTTTTGTGCGTTTTGGCTGACCTGGGCTCCTCAGTGTTTGGCTTGCAGTAGACTGTCCGGTGCTGCTGTGAAAACCTGTGGATGCAGATCAGCATTGGCTCCTCAGTTGATATATGTGTCAATGTACATGTTGGGTGTCAGTATAACCTGTAAGGATGAATGGAATGCTTCTATCAGATATTTCATTGTTGATTAACCCACTCAGCAGCCAAGCCATTGGAAAGGTAGCATGATTAGAAATTATATTCTTGGAAGTATGTATCTGATCAGAAAAAGGTAAGCATGATTTCACCAAGGTTTGCCTGAACGAACTCTTGACTTTCACTGGCCAATGCAGAGGAATAATAATGAGTAAAATGTTCAGCCAGTCATTCACAAATCAGGGCATGTCGTTTGAAAGCACAAGCCTGACTGGTGGCACTTCAATGCTCGATGAAACACAGAAATATTGAGGATTGCGTGACAGTGCCTCGGTATATCAAAACGCGTGAGGGTCGATGATGAGGTCGAAACAGCCTTCGTGCAGCCACCTGGATTAAGGGCAGACGGGCACCTGTCACATTCTTACTGTAAATATAAATTCGTTCTTCTGTACAGCTTTTGAGTTTTGAGTACGGCTGTCATGTGCATCCCCATGCCGTATTTGCTGCCGCTTTTGTGTATAAAAAGAATATTTATTATCACAATAATGAGGATGATGAAACTAATGATGAGGATGATCATTATTATTGCGTAAGCATAGTGTATGTGGCTGACTTGTATTGACTGTTTACGACAGTGGAACAAAACTTGTATTCAGAAACATATCCAGTCTCTGTGGAGTTTCTATACATATTGTATTTGTTAAACAAGAAAAAAAAAACCCTCCTTGGCAATACGCAGTGTAGAATGCCTTTGTCAGACTATCAGGAGGTCCTTGTTTTGATGGGTGTGATCTGCAAGGTGATGAAGGGAAGTAACTGATAAAAATAAACTAAAAATCTGGAAAAATGTCATTCACTGTTGTAAGTGCAATGGGCAAAATGTCAGTCGTGTATCCCATTGTGAAACCTTGTGTTCTATTCAGTGTATTCCTGTAAACAGAGTAAATTTTTGGTGCATCATGTCAAGTAATGTGATTAATGAAAATATTGACCCTGCAATTTCCAAACAGAGAAAAGAATAAAAAGAAAAGGAATATATTGTGATTTCTGTCTGCAGTCTCTATGTGAGTATGTGTGTGTGTGTGTGTGTGACACATAGTTGTAGGTACGTTCTGTGGTAGGTTTCTGCCAGCAGAGGAAAAGATCAAGAATAAGACCTTGAAGGCAATGAGACTGTTCAGATAAGACTAAGCTTTACATGCTGAGGCAGGGATGACTTATCCCAGTGTGGGTGGTGAGGCAGCAGCGGTGAAGTGGAGTGTTTGCCAACGCATAGAGAGATGGAGGTGTGAGTTCATGAAGTGCTCGTGACTGCGTCTGCACATGTGTGCATATCAGAACAAACATTATAGTTTCCTTGTGTCTTTGCTTCTGAAACTGAAGCTAAACTGAATAAGTAATGAATGGGCTGTACATATATATGATGTGCCCTCACTTAAAACCAATGTGTCCCCAACCATTTAACTTGGTATTCCTCCAAAGAGGTTTTGAAGTTGCCGGTGCATGTCAGGTTGTTTCTAAATTGTATTGAATTCATGATGGTGTGACACAATAGAGGAGTACTCTACAATGAGTTGAATTCCCCATCACCTTACTATAAAACACCACCTAATCTTGACTGCCCTCAACCGGTTTGATGCAGAATTGAAGACAAAGTAGTTTTAATTTTTAACCAAAGAACAACACAGTAAAAGTAAATAAATAAAAGATGCAGTTGATCAACATTTGATCATCACATTATAACACAAAGTCAGTTAAACTACAGGGATGTCCATCTGTCCAGTTAGGAGACATAAACCGCTGTGATTCCATTTTACCTTGTTACATCTGCAATCCCTACTCTGTAGTGGCAGTGACAGACTTTCATGTGCTCCCTCTGCTAATTGCTGATTACCTGCACCTGTGGATGAAGGCAGATATGAGGTCATCTTTGAGGGGCTCACCACATTTGCTCTTCTCTTTGCTTGGTTACAATGGTTTTAGCAGTGCTTACCACAGGATACACAATAAAACCCATTTGTTCTTAAAGCTCTGGCGTCGGTCTCCACTTTATGTTGTGGCTTTTGAGTCGGTTCGTAACATAAATGGGGACTCGATTCAGGATAATTTGGACCCTGTTTTGGATGTTTTGTGGAGACCAAATATCAGAGTTTTTTTTTTGGTATGAGTGATGGGTTACTCCAGGTGTTGACTGTGACTGGGCAGACTCCCTTTAGTAAGAGTGTTTCAGTTGGATGGCTGCCTTGCCCTTCCATCGAAGCACTTTGTTTGTTATTTTGCTTTGTTTTTTTAGTTTGTGTTTGGTGGTTATCCTGGGTGGGGGTGTGCTTCGGAGTTTGGCAGTGAATGAGCCTCTCTGGCTTCCTGTCTGCTCACGAGTTTAGCGCTTAAAGTTGCCTCGAGCCTGGTACTCCACTGAAGACTAGTTAGGTAGGTTTTTGTTTACGTCAGGCTGGGAGTTGCTCAAATTAAACCAGTCATGTGCTATGGTTGTGGTTGAAGCAGGTAGGCTTTTGTTTAGTTGGCATGTAGTGTGTTCCAGTTATGTCTGTATATGCTTCTGTACATCTGTCAATATTCATGGACGTTGAATGATGAGGTGATTCTTGTGCTATGGAGAAGTTGGCCACTTCTGTTGGATCACTTGTGAGTGTTGCTGGCCAGGTGATGTGTGGGGTTGTGATCTTTGTTTGGTCATTTGTTTGGTTACTAGCACACTTGCTTTACTGAATTTTGTTGATTAAAGTAACTTGTTGTGGCATAGGACCACTTGGGTGTGTGACCAATTGTGTGGGGGCAACAGATCACTTGGTGGGATTATTGGATGCTACTTTTTGGTATTGTTGTAGCAATTGTTTGTGTAATCCTTCTGGTTTGTGGCTGTTGTGCTCCTTTGTGTTGGTCACATGTTACTTTGTGTTCAGTGCAGCAACTTGTGATCCTCATGTAGGGGTTTCCATGTTTAAAGATGTCTAGTCATTTAAGAGCACTTAGTTATTAGGGAGATGGTAAGCTGTCTGCTGCTTAAATACCTCAAAATGATGTGCTTTGGTGGTTCAAGCTTATCTGCTGGATTTTCTCTAGCTTCAACTCGTGTCTGGTCTGTTGGAACAACTTCATGGCTGATGCACATTGGACTTGTGTTCCAGTTTTTACCACTGTTTTCAGGGCTGGGAGACTGAGAACCAGAGGACTCCAGAGGGCCTTGTTTGGGGCTCCTAGAGGAACCCTTTTGAGGGGGAGGTGTTATGCCCATCTGCAATCCCTACTCTGTAGTGGCAGTTGGAGGGTTTCATGTGCGTCCTCTAATTGCTGATTACCTGAACCTGATGAGGTGTGGATAAATGCAGGTATGAGGTCAGCTTTGTGGGGCTCACCACTTTTTTTTTTTTGCTTTTCTCCTTGCTTGGTTGCAATGGTTTTTAGCACTGCTTACGACAGGATACACCATAAAATCTATTTGTTCTTAAAGCTCTGGTGTTGGTCTCCACTTTGGGTCGTAACAACCTGCTTTGGTCCAAATGAAAGCGACAACAGGTGCACCGCAGAGGCAACAGTTTACAAAACTAGCTAAAACTAATTGAAATTCTAAGATAAACTGACCTTTTTCTTGTTTACCATTTTATTTAAAAGCCTTGTGGACTGATATGAAATCATTTTTCCGCTCTCTGAGTTTAAGCTGGGAGCGCCACCGGGCAGCTGTGTGTGTGCGTGTGCTCACCGATCTGGTCTGCAAAGTAATGGCAGCGGCCTGCCGAGAAAGCAGATTTCCATATGGAGTTTCTTTGAGTACGATAGCACAGATGGAAGCGAGTGTCTTGTGAATGATAAAAACATGGGCGAAACACTTGTATGTTTGTAGCCAAAAAACTGAGACACAAAGAACGAGAGAACAAAAAAGTCCCAGCCGGTACCGCATATAAAACTACGGAGTATTACGGCCCCTTAGAGAAAAAAAATTAAATTGTGCATTTTGAGAATAAAGTCAAAATTATTTCGAGAAGTCAAAATTTGCAGATTTAAGTTGTTTCAAGTCAAACACCTGCCACGCCACGTCTACTATAACCTCCAGAATGTCTTGTATTATGAGTTGGTGAAGCTATACTTTAGAAGCGATTTTAGTAACAGGGAACTTATTTCTCTTTTAGTACACAAACACTATGTAGTGATAACTATGAGGATGTTAAAGAGATGGTGCAGAAAGCTGCTTCAGCTCAGAAGGAAAACCACACAAACTGTTAAGAGTCAGGTGCAGGCATTTCGATGATTGCACCTTGGTGCAGTACAGAGGGGATTTGCAGAATCACAAAACACAATAAGGGGCTTGACACACGGGGAGAGACGTTGCTCGCTCTCCATTTATTTCCTATGGAACTTGGGTGAAGCAGTTGTGGCCTCATCGCACAAGTTCCATAGGAAATGAATGGCGAGAGAGCGACGTCACTTGTTTTTGTCAAACACCACATGTAGGTGTTGTTAATCGACTGCTGGAGTTTATTGTAGACTTTATTGTAGAATTTATTGAGTTCAGGAGTTCATGTTCTTTTTTTTCCCCTCCCTGTTGATGTTCATGTGTGTCCTTAATGTTACACACATTTAGCACACAATGCTGCTGTCTTGTGAACAGTTGGTTGTTGAATATATTTCTTTAAACTGTATCTTTTGCCAAGTTTTTATTACACAATAATCACTCTTGTGCCTTGAATCTTGCACCTGACAAAGTATGAAAATACTAAAACTAACAATAACTAAACTAAAACTAAGCATTAAACCAAAAATAAAAACTAATAAAAACAAGCAAAACCACTCTGAAAACTAAAACTAACTGAATTAGAGAAAAAAAAGTAAAAACGAAGTAAAACTAAACTATAATGTAAAATCCAAAACTATTGTAACCCTGATCCACATGTCACACGAAGGTTTGCAGTATCTCCTAGGACAGTCTCAGGAGTGTGGAGGAGAAACCGGGAGACTGGTCATTGCACAATGAGCGTTAGAGAGCGCCGTAGAAGGGCATCAACCAAGGGGACTGATATCTGCTCCTTAGTGCAAGGAGGAACAGGAGGGGCACTGCCAGGGTCTTGAAAAATGGCTTCCAAGAGGCTACTCATTTACAAGTTTCTGACCAAACTGTCAGAAACATGCCAGTGAGCACTGCAAGAAATTGTGATATCCTTTAGTGGGACCTGTGCTCACAGCACAGCATCATGCAGCTCAATTGACATTCTCCAGAGAACACCAGAGCTGGCAGGTCTGCCACTGGTGCCCTTTTCTTTCACAGATGATAGCAGGTTCACACTGAGCATGTGTGACAGACGTTACAGAGTCTGGACATGACGTGGTTATGCTGCCTGCAACATCATCTGTGAAGCGAATGGAGCACCGGTGGTGGACCTGCCATTTCTGATGCTCTTGGACGAATATCAATTGAGCTGCACCGTCCCCGGCCATGAGCACAGGTCCCACTAAAGGACATCGAGCCTTCGTGCCACCGTCTCTTTCTGACAGTTTGATCGGAAGGATAAAACAGATTCACAATGTATCCCAACTGGACAGACTGATATCCCTGATGTTTAACTGACTTTGTTGATGATCAAGTACTCCCTTAATTTTTTTTGGAGCAGTATTCTTTATAAGTCAGACCTTTGAGAGACACACAGAAATAATGTATTCATAGATTCAGACTGTTTAAATCATTACACTTCAGGGTTTTTTTTATGAATAGAAAAGCAAAAGAAGGGCTCAAAAAATATTAATATAACCAACTGGTACCCTCTAAATGCAAAACAGGATGAAGTCTTAAACTCACCCTTCAGTACTACACTCTTGATGCTAATCCTGGCTCTGAGGTAGTCAATTATAATTGGCTGGACTACACAGTCAAAGACTACACTAGGATGTGAAAGGATTAAACTGAATTTGCACCCAACTTTATGGCTAAAAAGGTCAATGATTTGTTTAATGAGGTCAGTGTCTGTGCTGACCTGCAAATGCAACAACAAATGATCTCTTGATTTATGGCAGCCCCCCCCTTCCCATCTCACCAAAGTTTCACCAAAGTTTAAGATATCAGTCGCATGTTAAAGAGAAGTGTTTGTTGGGGTATAAAACATTTTCCTCTTTCATGAATGTGAAGTTGAGCAAATGACAAAATGAAAGTCTCTGCAGTGAGAGATCCATTGTTCCTGCTAATCAACTTATGAATTTCCCTCTGAGATCAATAAAGTTACTCATATTCTTAATCAAAGACCTCTAATATAAAAGTGTCTGGTACTTCGAAGGAAGCAAAGAGTGGACTTCGTAGAAGATACTCTTTGATAAAGATGATGGATGCACAGGGCCAAAAAGGTTAAAACGCCACTAAAAAAAAACCCCCGCTAACTGATATAACCCATCAGTGTGAGCGCTGGAAGGCTTTAACTCCTAAATCTTTGTCCTAACAAGGATTTATTGTTAAGTTCAGCAGCAAGCTACATATCACTGGTATCCAACCTTTTTTCCCCTTCAGATCCCTCTGATGGGGCACATTTAACATTATAACATTATATATGACACTGCTGGTCTCTATAGTAACTTATATGAACATATATTTTCTTTTGCAGATCTTCAAGGCTTTTTGAGCCAGCTCTATTCAGTCTTTTGGTGCAGAACAGGTGAACGATTGTATACATCGGACTGATTAATTGTCTGTTATTACTGAACCCATTTATACTGTAGGTCACTCGACCTGGATGTCCTCATATTAAGGGCATACGTGGTAAGTGATTAAACTATAATTGGGATGCTCACATTCATTCATTTCCTGAAAGCCATGACGACAGCCTTTGCCTCTAAGGATTAAGCAGTTATTAACATCAGCCATGACCTGAGTGGAGCAGTTTATGACTCATCCTCAAGTGATGGAAGTAGAAGCAGAGGGTAAGAAGAAGTGAGGGCCACTCATTCTACAATTTAGTCACTGTTACGATCAAAGCACACTCAAAGATTACAGGCATCAAGGCTTTAAATTAAAACTAATTCACCATGTTACTGTGACATTTCTGAGACATCTCCCATGAGTACAGCATTTACCCATTTCTAAACCTTTTAAACACATAACAAACCAGACAAGTGGATGATGCATAGAGGAAAACTAAAAGGAACTTTTGCAGACTGAGAAGCCACTTAGCAAGACTTTGATGTGTTTAACTACATCACAAGAAGCCAGCAAAGAGCAGATCCATAACCCTATCAGCCCTAAATATGTCAACATCTATCACGCTATTGAAAAAAGGGGACAAATTAATAGTGCCGACAGAGAAATTGCAGCTCAGGTTTTTCCTTCCTCACCTGTCACTGGCAGTCTCAGTCTGCCTGTTTGCAGTCCTACAGACTGCAATATCAATACACAACCTTTAAATAATGAAACAATCTTTCTCCATGCCTTGATGCCTTCTGCAGGGTTTGTTTGTGTACTGTTGCTGCCTTACCTAAAAAATTATCAATAACCAGAGTTTTATTTCATCATAGAAGCACTGTAAGTCTGACCCTTTAAAAATATTTAGCAGAAAAAATGAAAAAAGAAATGCCCACCAATATTCCCTGAAACCCATCATATTCAAATGCTGTGTTTTGTTGAAGCAGAAGCACAAAGTTTTATTATTATAGGGTTTGATTGTTTTTAGTTGTAATTTTTGATTTTAAAAATGGCTCAAGCAGTTAAGATAGCACACAACAGCAATAGTAAAGTTGTGAACAACTAATTGGTTAATAAATTATTCATTTCAGCTGAACACTGGTCAGTTTCTGAGTGTGTAGAGAAATAATAAAACTGCTCACTTAAACTGAAAATTGCTGTAAGCAGGCAAACATGTTTGATATTCATGAGCACCTGGCGTCTGGGGTTTTTAGCAGCTTTAATTGAGAAAGACCAATATTTTGATAATGCTAGCATGTAGGTTTTTAATTAGCTGTCTCACTGTTTCTATTTTTTTTATTTGCATATAGAACAATAAGAGCAAACCATAAAAACCCACTGCCTGTTAGGACATAATACTTGGGAGTGCAAAGAAAGAAAGAAAGAAAGAAAGAAAACATTTGGACACGAGTGTTTCCAAACTTTTGACTGGCACTGTATTTTATTCAGTTTATGTACCCTAATAGCATCCTCAAACCCCCCCCCTCCAAAAAAACCCAAACAATCAAAAAAACCCAAAACAAACCAACAAACAAACTAAATAATAAAGGAAAAAGAAACATTTGCAAAGATATAAACTGTATATGTGACTTTTGTTTAGGGTTTCTAGTTCACTTTGTATTATTGTATTTTAATTTAAAATAAAAAAGTCAATGAATTATTAACAATGACCGTTTATACCTGAGTACCAAATTTCATTGCAATAGATGAAAAATTCACTGAGATATGAAATTTCAGCAATGACGAGACAGGTTTTTTAAAAAACTTTTTGGTGACCTTGACCTTTGACCTTGAAAATGAAATCACATGTTCTTGGGCCCCTAAGGAATATTTCCACAGGCACCGGGGTTGCTCAGAGGTTGAGCAGATAACCATATACATATACGGCATGGCGGTGTGGGCGGCGCAGCCATTTTCCACGTCTCCATGTAATAAAGCCGTAAAAGGCCAAAAAAATTTTAAAAAAGGAATTTACCACAAATTTTTGTTAACTTTGGTTCAAAACTTTTCTCAAATTTGTGAATATTGCCCCTGTCTCCCAATGGTAAAGAATCCCTTTAAAAATTCCTGGATCCAGCTGTGGATAACCAAAAAAAAAAATTTAAACAGTTGTTCCTTGTACCACCCCTAACAACTCCAGAAATTTTCATTGAAATCCGTTCATAATTTTCCAAGTTATCCTGCTAACAGACAGACAGACAGATAAATACACCACTGTCACAGAAAACATAACCTCCCTCCACCTATCTGTGGGCATAGTAAAAAAGTTCATATTCCCATGTCTGTTATTATTTTATTATTATAATAATATACCACAAGGTTCAGTTAACTTTGCACAAAAAATAGAAAAGTTGAATCAGTACTTAAACTTTCATTGGAGGATTTTTTAACACAAGTATCTGTACTTCTGCTTAAGTGAAGAAAGCCTGTACTTTTGTCACCTCTGCATGCAGGTCATGCATTAGACAAGTAAATCTGAAAGCCAGAACTCACAACACAAAAGAGATGCCACAGTTAGTGAAATATTATAATGGAAACATGAGTCCAATACACAGGAAAGAAGTATTCAATCAATGGACCCAAAGGGTGTTTCAGTGTTTCCCCATTATTGTTACTCTATAATTGGATGTGCACATGAAATAAAGAGTGTCAGGAGCAGGGAGACAGAGTGAGTCTGCGTGTGTTTGTGTGTTCAGGACACAGAAATGCTGATGCCTCTCCTTTGGGCCCTGTCAAGCACACTTAGCGTCAGTGTTTACAATGGAAAACAGGAGAAAGTCCCTGTAATTCCAGGAGGCCTAAAGGCAGGTGAGAACAGGAGGAAGACAGGACCCAGGGGGAAATTGTTCTGATTTGCAAAAGCCCTCTGGGCTGTCTGTTCAAACGCATGTGAAGGACGTACTCACCTCACGGTAAAATCACAGTGTATGATGATGTCACGGGTTTAAATTGATTTCTGCTGCAACATAGGTTCTTCTGTCAGAGCAGCTCAGTGGATTCGTGGTTACCCTCAGGCAATTTTGATTTAAAATGCTGGCAGGCTGAATACTGTTTTATAAAAGAGCCTACAATATCTCAGACCTCTTTTGGCTGTATAATTCTTCCATTGGTATGATTTAAAAACAAAGAAAATCTATCCCAGTTCTGGAGTGTGTTCATATTTTAAAGATATCGGATCATCAAGAACTTCAAGCAGAGAGGTTCAGGTGTTGTGAGGAAGGCTTCAGGGTGTTCAAGATAGTCCGGCAAGCGCCAGGACCATCTCCTAAAGGTGATTCAGCTGCAGGATGGGGGCACCACCAGTACAGATCTTGCTCACTAATGGCTGAGGACTGGTATGAATGCATCGGCACGCGCAGTGAGGTGAAGACTTTTAGAGGATGACCTGGTGTCAGAAAGGGCAGCAAAGAAGCCACTTTTCTCTGGGAAAAACATCAAGGACAGACTGATCACTGAGAACTGGGGTAAAGTCATTTTCTTTGATGAAACCCAATTCTGATTGTTTGGGGCATCTGGAAAAATAATTGTCTGGTGAAGAAAAGGTTCTGTGCTACCATCAGGGTCATGCCAGCAGTAAAGCATCCCTGAGAACATTTGTGTGTCGGGTTGCTTCTCGTCCAAGAGAGTGGGCTCACTCACAATTTTGCCTAAGAACACAGCCATGAAAAAGAATTGCACCAAAACCTCCTCCGAGAACAACTTCTCCCAACCATCCAAGAACAGTTTAAAGAAGAACAATGGCTTTTCCAGCATAATGGAGCGTGGTGCCATAAGGCAAAAGCTAAGTGGTCTGAGGAACAAAACTTTGAAAATTTGGGCCCATGGCCAGGAAACTCCCCAGACCTTAATCCCGTCGAGAACCTGTGGTCAATCCTCAAGAGGCGGATTGACAAACAAAACCCCCACAAATTCTGACTCCAAGCATTGATTATGCAGGAAATGGGTTGCTATCAGTCAGGATTTGGCTCAGAAGTTGATTGACAGCATGCCAGGGAGAATTGCAGAGGTCTTGAAAAGGAAGGGCCAACACTGCAAATATCGACTCTTGGCATAAACTGAATGTAATTGTCAATAAAAGCTTTTTTTGAAAGTTATGAAATGCTTGTCATTACACTTCAATATACCATTGAAACATCTGACAAAAAGATTTAAAAACACTGAAACAGCAAACCAATATTTGTGTCATTCTTAAAACGTTTGGCCACAACTGTAGGCTTTACCATGTTTTCAAGGGTGGCCTATATGTTTTCTGGTATCCTTTCATCAAACTCTCAGGAAGACAATGATTACTGATATTTAAAAAATGAATTACTGATTTGGAGCTTTTGATTATGGACTTTCTGATTCAGAAACATAGCTCATTGTAAACCAAACCTAGACTGACCTCAATCACTCTAACAGTCACTGATATGTAATAAAATGCACACCAACAGTGTTTCTCCAAGCTTTTAGTTCATCTACTTGTGCAGACTTGATCTACTTTCATGCAAGCAGATTTGGGAGATTATTTCTTCTGCTCAGTCAGAAAGAATAAACTAGATCAGATGTGCAAGAGTAGTGATGAAGCAAGTCAATCAGCAGATAGGTCACAGAAACATATGGACGCCACTGCCAAGAGCTCAGTCTGTTGGGCTCCTTCCTCCTGAAGGAGCCCAACAGACTCAGCCCCAATAATAGAAACAGTTGATTAAAACACAAATATAAGTCACATTGTAGATAAAGTACCAGAGGAAATGTACTGAGTTACTTTGTACTGCTGGTTGAATAAAGAAATACTGGCTGCTCCACTACAAGGTAAATTTTGTGTTTCTTACTTCTATTTGATTAATTTGTTTTAGGCTACGCCGCAATTAAAATTTAAAAGTGGCATAATAATGCAGTGAGATTCAAACTTTTCCGGGCACACTTTGGAAACATAAAAAATATAATCACACCCTCATTTTATTTTCCTTTCATTTCTTTTCAACCATTAACAATCAAAAAGATACAAGCTGATCTTTACTTCAGCAAAGGGCAGTGTAATATCCTCAGCTAACTCTTACATTCCCTAGTTTAAGTTCATATTTTTCAGCCCCACTTGGCAGAAATATCTGCCTGTACATATTAGATTGAGACCGAATGTACGGACCTGACCACTTTTACCACACTCGTATTGAGGGTGATATGAAGCATGGGAAGCTGGACTGCCCGAAAATCTAAAGAATAACAAGCCCTATACACTTTTAAATTAAACCTACTAACCTGAAGCTACAGCACATGCATCAAAGTGCTTCCGGACACCTGCAAACACCACTGATCCCCCATAAATATCACTGGGAGACGTGTAAAAAAAACAAAAAAACAAACAAAAAAACAAAAACATAAATAATCCGAACATCTTTTGCTAATGTGATTAGACACGGTCAATGATTCCCATTCAGCACCAACATGATGTGAAATTTAGTGCAGGCCGCTCTCCGCATCCCTCCCGCCCATCCCTTCCTGCCAGCTGCCACTTGCAGTAGTGGTGATGCTGCTCCCTTGCGTGGAGAGGAGGAGAGAGAGCGTGTCCGCTGCCCAATGACAGCGCAGGATGCTGAGAGAGGCTGCTTGGGTGAATGGAGGCGACAAGATGCCGTCTAGAGCGGCGAAGAAGAGGAATTAACATCGATAAAGGTAATCGTTTGTTTATTATTTTATTTCACATCAGATCTGTTCGCTTTCTGTTCGAATTAACGCCTGACATGCGCGGAGTGCATGAGCGCTTTGTGAGCGACTTGCCGGAAAAACCACAGGCTGTGTGCGTTTAAAAAGAAAAAAAAATCATCCTATTTCGGTGGTGGTTGATTGCATAGCCAGTCAGTGCTCACTTGATACGTGAGAATTTGCATTTTAAGGCCATCTTGACACCACTGTGCAGCGCCGTCTTTCAAAATAAAGGTTTCAATTGCTTTCCCTACGGCCGGTTAGACTAATATTTCATTGGTGTATTCAGACGCACACCACGCTGGAGCCATCGAAAATGTAGGCCCAATGAGCTGTCAATTGCTCGGTCGTGCCTTCCTGTATTACTGTGGTGCATCAAATGTAGCACTATTCACCCTGTGTCAAATAAGTCGACAAAACATCTAATTTTAAAACAGGGGTTTATGATATAATGAAGACAACCGTTATTTCGGGGTGTTTCACTTTTTCCCCCCTGACATCTTCCATTAGAAGCCGATACCATCCTTAAACACTGGAATTGTGTGGATAACCGGATATTTTGTGCAGCACATTTGCAAATTTCCATCTAATCAAGCCTTGAAGACAGTGGGCGGCATATGGGGGCGTCGAGACTCTGTAGTAGAATACCTGATGAGGAGGCTACATGTGTTGCACATGCTCGTGTAAGGAACCGGCTTGTGTGCTTCTTCTTTCACATGAATTGCCAACTATTACCAGCCCATATGACAGTCTATTTATAGAAAATGTCCTTCTTTGTCCGCCATTGGCGTGCGCTCTGACCACATTACCACAGCCGCTCCATATAGTTTAGTAGGCTGGTCGCCTTCATCCATTTTTAACACGGTAAGAACAAAATACCCTCGCGCAGCCTTTCAAAAAATGTCACGATTGCCTAATAGGAAACACTCTTCCTGACCCCAGAGATATCCTAAACATTCCCTGTGGTGAAATCTTTGTTTCAGAACATCTGTACCCTCTCTGCTGTTTCCGCACCACTTCTCTCTGAATTACCAATGAAAATTTCTTTACTGTCCTATACTATGACGTTTATCATCTCAGCAAACCCTATATTGCAAACCCTCCAAAAAGCATGTTTAACATGTATGATCGCAACAACCCATAATAAACTTGGAATAATAAACTCTGGAAAACAAGTTTGGTGTCATAATGTAAATAAGCCTTGATTTCCCTTCTGATATGTGGTGGAGTCTTTTGTTATCCATATAAGGTGGATGGTTGCATTTGGCCCTGCAGTCAGCTGGCATCTCTTGAGGTCCTTCTAGGTTATCACTGTTTCTGCAAAAATTGATACTCTCCCCCCCATTTTTGCCAGTTTTTTCAGCTTGGCTTTCTCATCAGTGTGCTTCAGGTGCAGCTCATGAAATTTCACTTTCGAGCAGGGTTACAGCAACAATGAAAGGTCATGAAAAGTGTTTTATACCATAACATGAAAGGATTAGTCAGTCATTTAAGTAATTGTCCAGGAAAAATGCAAACTACTGCCTGGGTCCAACTCCTAAAATGAAACAAACAAGCATCAGTATCAACGTTTGGTGCCAATGGAATAAATGGACGATTTGGTATGAAAATTTTCACTACACGTTACTTTACACTACAAGTTCTATGATCAAACCACAAGCAATTAAAGATTTGCATCCCACTATTCCACCACTGCAAATGCAAGGAGTAAAACACATGACTGTGGCACACCAATGTGCTCGGGATGTGCCATGTCGTGGATAGGAAACACCATACAATACAATAGCTTCATAGCAAGCAGCTGATTTCTTTTAGGACAGACAAAGGTGCATTTTGGTGTGTTTACTTTAGCAGTGGCAGTCTATTGTGCTTTCAAAAGCTGTGTTTTTATTAGGATTTGCAGGAAAAAGGAGTTAGGGTGGCTATATATATATATATATATATATATATATATATATATAGTGTGTGTGTGTGTGTGTGTGTGTGTGTGTGTGTGTGTGTGTGTAGTGTAGTTTTCCTGTAATTGCAGAGTTTATATAGACTCATCTTTGTAGAGCCTAACAAACAGTGTTTTATAGGATCGATCACTGCAAACAGTAATAACGCCTCAACCCAGAGCAGTGTCATCTATCAGCAGTATCACCAAAAAAACAAATGATTTTGAGGCTCATTAGCAGGACAACTCTAATTTATTAAAAGATTCCTCTGTGCAGTCTTTTGCTGGATAATGTTTTTTTCTCCCATAAATTTACCAACCAGACTTCACAGAGCTGCTTTAGCAAGCTGACCACTGAAGATAACAGCAGCGAGCTTTGTTGTTGCACATGTCAGCACATTTGAAATTTGCATTTAATTTGCTGGTGTCTCTTGGAGCATGTAAAGTTAAAAAAGGGGAGTTGTTTTGAAACTAAAGAATATGAATGAAATACCTTAAGGCAAACTCTGCCCAAGCCTTTAGACAGACCCCACTTTGTTTTGGCCTTTTTTTAAAAAAAAAAAAATCTGTCCAGTCCCATCCTGTTTCCAGACACCTGTTACTTAATACAACTAGCAGAGATGACACTGTCTCGTTGGACCTCGTCAGCCAGGCTGCAGTGATTGCTCCTGGGCAAGTGTTGATTCACAGATGAAGCTTCAGTGAAAGGAGCTGAGGGTCCCTGTCATCCAAAATCTGATTTTCATGCACTGCAGCGACCTGTTAACATGCTACACTGTGCCATTAATTGTCATTTTATCTGTCCCTCAAAGTAAAATAAAGGAATATGCACGAAGATAAAAATGGTATGATTTGCAAAATGAACCCTGAAGTCACCGTTGGTGCACGCACTGTCTACATTTGGTCACATTTATTTATTTATTTTTTTACCAGCACCTTTTTGAAACGTGTTCTGCTATTACGTCAGCTGACTGAGGTGCTTTATCTTTGTTAGCCCAGGCATAGTCACCATGGCAACTGGGTCTGAGTACCAAGTGTCACCAAAGGAGACACTTTGATGGAAGAGTCTGTTTTTTGTTTTTTTTTAACTTACAGACTGTCTATAACCTCAGCTACTATTCGTCTTATTTGCTCTAACAGGGCTTTTTGTGTCTGACCTAAAATATCACCCCTGGTGTAATGATGACATTATGGGTCACATCAGGTTTAAATAAATTATAGACACAATATATCTTGTGATATATTTAAACTACAGATGGGATAAAATGACACATCCATTATTACACCATTAAAAATTAACTCTCGCACCTCATTTTCTCCCATTTAGCCAGTGAGGTCTGCTTTGTTTTAAAGTCTGTGAATTTTTAAAATGCTGATTAAGTTCCCTTACGCCCCTCAGTATGGCATGACTGTTACGATTATCATCTTCACCTAATCCCTTCAAGTGTTCAAAAAATAAAACCCCATCAAAGATATCCATTTATTTTCTTCATTGCAGTCTGGAGCCTATGCCAGGTGACACTGGGCAAGAGGTGGATTACACCCTGGATGGACAGGTCGCCAGTTTGTCACAGAGACAACACACAGAGTCAGACAACCATCTACACTTTACTATTCACACATGCCAACAGTCAGTTAAGAGCTAACCACTGCAGCATTGTGTCAATCTGAAAGGCACACTCAATCCAAAACTCTTTACAGTCTTATTATGAATATCACAGTGTGAGTTTTTTTAAATTATCTGTTTATTAAACAATAAAGTACTGCAGGGGGTTACTCTATTCTGTTTGCCATGGGCGTGAATCTGTTAGCTGTCTTTTTCAATTTCTTAAGATATGGTATTGACTGCACCGCTCGATGCACTGTGATACTCTATGTTTATGTGCTCTGATGCTCTTCGTACTGCTACCAGCAGGCTCGGTCATGCTTCTGTGTATGTGGGACATGTTACAGGTTAAAAACATATTAAACCCACTCTCCAAACAACACATTTTTCTCCCCAGAAGACTTGCTAATTAGGATGCTCTCAGTTGCTAATTGGGTCTGTACTGTATCTTTATAGTCTTTTAAAATAAATTTTAAAAACCCCCAGAAAACTAATAGCCCTTATTTGTTTTATAATTGCATAAAATAATAGCATTTGAATTGTTAAAAACCTTTAAAAAATTTCTTTAGATGTTTTTATAGAAGAAATTAGATATTTCTTTAGCAGCTATCTTAATTTCCCTGGATATCACTGCTTACTTTGCTGCACAGTAACCAAGCATCAGTGATTAGAGAATGCACATGTGATATATTGTTACTGTATTTCAATTAGTCTGTGATTTATTGGGGATAATTAATGGCATTTACTGTAGATCAGTGCTGGCCAGGGCCAAATCCAGTATGATGCTGGAAAATTCCTGAGAGTTTGCTACTAATATCAAATGTGTTGAATAATAAAACTAATGAAAGATAGAACTAGTTCTTTTTCAGTCTGTAGTTTCATATTTTGAAGGCCAGATCTGTTTGTTATCCTTTTCTGAATGAGACTGTTTTGCTATGCCTTTCATGTGACACATACAAATAGACTGGTTATTTATCTAACAGAAGCTTCTCTCCTGTTTCCTCAGATCTGATTTTGATCTACTCCACCTTTTCAGACATGAAATAAGTCACCCATGTGCAGTTCTAAGAGTCAGAGCAGTCTCATTATAGCTCGCCCCTGTTAAGGACCCCTCTGGTGGGCTACACCGCCGAATCACAGGACATGTACGGCAGTGCCAGAGCTGTAGGCCATGTAGAGAGCAGCCCCGTACGGTCCCCGCGCCTACCAAGGTCCCCCAGACTGGGCCATCGAAGGGCACACAGTGGGAGCGGGGGTGGTGCGGGGGGAAAGACGCTCTCCATGGAGAACATCCAGTCCCTCAACGCTGCCTATGCTACTTCGGGGCCCATGTACCTGAGTGACCACGAGGGCGTGGGCTCCACTGCCACCTACCCCAAAAGGCACTATGACTCTGGGTCGCGCCACCAGTCGGGCCATGTACTGGGGGCCGCGTCACAGCCATGGGCAGCAGTCCCAATATTGCTTCTGTGGGGCTGCCTCATGCTGACCTTCTGTCTTACAGTGACCTGGGCTCCCTCTCCATGCTGCACCCCCACCACCACCAGGGGGTGCCCTCTGCTCTGCTGAGGCAGGCAGTGCGGGGCAGTGGTGGGGAGCTGCTGGAGATGCAGGCCCAGCTCAGGGAGATGCAGAGGGAGAATGAGATGCTGCGACGGGAGCTTGACCTGAAGGACAGTAAGTTGGGATCTTCCACCAACAGCATCAAGAGTTTCTGGAGTCCTGAACTGAAGAAGGAGAGAATAATGAGGAAAGAAGAGGCGGCCCGTACATCAATCCTTAAAGAACAAATGAGAGTGACTCATGAGGAGAACCAGGTGAGACAAGCCCTCTTAGCTGTCATAATCCACTCATTACTGCAGTGAATTTCAGTTGCTGCTTGTCTCTTGCCTTTCTATTATTTCACGTACTGTCCTTTTTGAGCCGTGACTGTGCTTTCACCACGCTCTTCTTTGCAATAGACCACAGTCATCCTCATTCCAAGAATTCAGAGAATTATTGCAGTCATGTTTTTCAATACTTTGGGAACCTTTCTGGAAAGAGTTCTCTGTGAGCATAAATATTTAACACACCGACACTCTCCTCTGCTAGTACTCCTCTGCAGAATCAATGTCACCTCAGCCACAGGAAATACAAGACCCTAATCGAGTTTTCTACAATAGAGTTGAAATCTGAGCTTTTTAAGTAAGAAACATGATGACACTGCCAACAGGTGAACTGAACTTCCCTCTACACAATATAGCGACAGCAGTGCTTAATTGTTGTGTATTTTTAAAGGTTCAGCAGATTGGCCCTAGAGGGGGAGATGTCAAAAGGTTTTCTGCTTGCCTCAGTGTGGGGGTGTAGTCATGGCCCAGTTAAATCACTCCCTGACAAGAGTAGGCACAAGGCCCAGAGACAATTGTCAAGGACTCTTAAACACTCTCTATCTGTCTTACTCTTTCACTGTCATTCTCATTTTCCACTGCCTTTCCTTTCACTCTACACTGACTTTGATCATCTCTCACTGTTTGCCTCTGTTCATCTGCCCTTCACTGCATTCACTTTAAGAGAGCTTCCACCATATTTTTGGAGTGAATGAAGTAAAATGCCAATCTGCAGCTGTCTTCTTCCTTCGTATTTACCTGTGTGTCCAGTGCACAAATTTCCACTGAAAATACTGTAAATGTAAAACAGCTGCACTTGTGTTCGTGTTGAGAAAATGCTCAATTGTGTTAATTATGTTCATGTCAAGCCTTGGTTGCAGAAATTCTAAATAGTTAGCTGACTCATAGTGCAGCGAGAACATTTAGATACAAACCCCTTGGTTCAGTTGGATTTGTCAGCTGCTGATGATACAGTACACTAGATTGTGGAATAGGTCAGTATATTGCTCTGTCTGGCCCGACTGAACTGCACAGTATGGTTTTTCTTTGTGGGAGGCTGTGGCATGATACAGCAAATTGAACCTCAGTGATGTAAAGGTTAAATATTACCAGCCGGTTGGTGTCTTTGTGCAAGTGAGAGGTGTTTTAAGATAAACGAACAGCCAGAGTGCCATTCATTACTCAGAGCCCCAGACGGAACTCTCCACCCTTCAAGGTCATAGAAGGATACGAGTAGTAGGACTGTCATGTGACAATTGTCTGTCTGTACATCTGCTTGGATTTATGTATAATAACACCCATTTATAAAACAAATAGGTTCTGATACACCTGATTTGACTGGCGTTATAAGGGGGCTGCACTTTGTGTGCCTGTGGCTGAAGCAGTGTCATGTTGCTAAAGGGAAAGATGTGTCAGCAGCAGGATGGCTAAACCTGATCGTCATTTGAAAGAACTGTGTGATTGTGCTATTCTATTTCTGATTTTGTTTTTTTTTAATCCTCACCTGAATAAAAATGGTTTCATGATTTGAAACCCATCAATATGGCAACATTTCTGTAGATTAAACAGTCTTTGTATTTGAATGGTAGACAGACTGTCTGACTATCATGCAAAACTGACTGTGAAATGAGCAACTTCACCTCATTATTACTGATGAGCCTGTGCATCATTATTTTGTATCAGTATGAAGTCAAAGATTTAATATAGAAGCATGTTTTGGAGGTGAATGTGTCTGTTCAACAGTGTTGTGAGTGACAGGACCAGAGCAATTTCACTTCTTTATGTTCAGTACAATTAAATACTAAATCTTGTATGTACACTGCTCAAAAAATAATAATTAAAGAAGCACTTTGAAAGCACATCAGATATCAATGGGAAAAAATACTGATCCTGATATGGACTGAGTAATGTTTTAAGAATGAAAGGATTCTACGTTGTTTCATGGAAATGAAAATGATCAGCCTACAGAGGGCTGCATTCAAAACACCCTGGAAATCAAAGTGAAAAAATTATGCAGCAGTCTAGTCCATTTTGCCAAAATTTCATTGCCAAAATTACTTAAAATGGCACTCAGTCAGTTTGTTACAGGGGTTGGACAATGAAACTGAAACACCTGGTTTTAGACCACAATAATTTATTAGTATGGTGTAGGGCCTCCTTTTGCGGCCGATACAGCATCAATTCGTCTTGGGAATGACATATACAAGTCCTGCACAGTGGTCAGAGGGATTTTAAGCCATTCTTCTTGCAGGATAGTGGCCAGGTCATGACGTGATGCTGGTGGAGGAAAACGTTTCCTGACTCGCTCCTCCAGAACACCCCAAAGTGGCTCAATAATATTTAGATCTGGTGACTATGCAGGCCATGGGAGATGTTGAACTTCACTTTCATGTTCATCAAACCAATCTTTCACCAGTCTTGCTGTGTGTATTGGTGCATTGTGATCCTGATACACTGCACCGCCTTCAGGATACAATGTTTGAACCATTGGATGCACATGGTCCTCCAGAATGGTTCGGTAGTCCTTGGCAGTGACATGTCCATTTAGCACAAGTATTGGGCCAAGGGAATGCCATGATATGGCAGCCCAAACCATCACTGTATCCACTCCCATGCTTCACTCTGGGCATGCAACAGCCTGGGTGGTACGCTTCTTTGATGTCATGGTCCGGGGTTTGTGGACCCTGTGTGTTTTTGGTTTAACTTTAATTTGTCTGTTCTGGGGGGTTTTCTTTTGTTGTGGGGTTTTAGGTTGTTTCTAGTCTCTTGTGTTTTCTTGTCTAGTCTGTGTCTCTGTTCCCCTGAGTCACTTCCTGTTTTATTTTGATAGTCTCATGTTCCCTG